>JAODXP020000096.1:0-72417 GCA_027497455.2 Sardinella longiceps | reverse complement strand
AATGTGCAGTCAGAACACAGTCCGGAGGCACGCCCATGGAGTGTCTAGATATCACCACATGCAAACCATCTATGAACCAGTGAAGTTTAAGACTAATCAGGTAAAGCATTGTCAATTTCTGGCACATTTCCTGCTTGACCAGACGGTGGCGCTATAACAGTCACGCCCACGGGGTGTTTAGATATCATCACAGTCATACCATCTATGAACCAGTCAAGTTTCAGATCAATCGGGTAAAGCATCGTCAATTTCTGGCACATTTCCTGCTTGACCAGGTGGTGGCGCTATAACAGCCACGCCCACGGGGTGTCTAGATATCATCACACTCATATCATCTATGAACCTGTGAAGTTTCAGACCAATCGGTTAATGCAGTGTGATTTTATGACACACTTCCTGTTTCGTGATGAGCTATTAAAATCACACAATGTCATAATATTGTTATTCCAACATATTTCGTAGTATCAAAAATCTGTTCGCAATTTAGCATCATCAGCATCTAGAGGTCATGTACACCAAATTTCACTTCAATCTGACATACCGTGTCCGACAAGTACGTTAAAGTTCACTGTGTGTCCAAATTTTTGCACTCCTTATTACCTCACTTCCTGTTGGGCGTGGCTAATGCAATGTTATGCGGAAGTTGTTCTGTCTTGGGGAGTCCCACACACCTACCAAATTTCGTGCATGTAGCTGAAAGTATATGTCAACCATGGCACTTAATGTCAATTTCTGTAGTGGTTCCACCTTGCCAGATGGTGGTGCTGTAACAACCACGCCCATTAAGTGTATGGATATTGTCGTAATCACAGGATCTATAAACGGTATGAGTTTCAGACGATTCTATCAATCCAGTGCGATGTTATGACACATTTCCTGTTTTTCAGTTTTTCTCTTAATTCATGCCTCCGCCATCTTGAATTCATAAAAGGTATGAAAAATCCCTTCGCAATTCCACATGAGCAACATCTTGGCATCATGTCTACCAAATTTCATAGGCATCCAACAAACGGTGTCCGAGGAGTATGTTAAAGTTCACCATGAGACCGGCCCATAGAGCCCAAGGCATTTTTTTTACTTTAGGGGGCGCTACAGAGTCCCTGGGCCACACCCGGATCTATACCTCTGTATACCTCCAGTGTTCCAGACTTCCAACGTGTGTGCAAAGTTTCGTGACTTTTCACGCACGGGAAGGTGGTCAAAAATGTCCGGTTCCTTTGGGAGGAAAAGAATAACCAAAAAAAATTAAAGCTGCAAGCGGCGATGACAGGCCCTCGCACCAGGTGCACCACAAAGATTGCATACCGCAAGAATGGTGCAGAGTGAATGCACATTCACTCGGAACAGCTGTGCTTTCTTTGTCTCACCCTCATTTTTACACTCGCACACACTCACACTCACTCACACACTCACTCAGTCTGCCTTTTAGACTCTTTCCCTTAGTGAGTTTCGATTCATGGTTATGCGTGGTCAGAACACGATCAGGAGTCCATATATCAAGTTTGTATAAGCTACGTCAAACCGTTTCCAAGTGATCATATTTGACCACTAGAGTGCGCAAGAGAGTTTCGATTCATGGTTATGCGTGGTCAGAACACAGTCAGGAGTCCATATACCAAGTTTGGATAAGCTAGGTCAAACCGTTTCCAAGTTATAATATTTGACCACTAGGGGCACTAGAGAGTTTCGATTCATGGTTATGCATGGTCAGAACACAGTCAGGAGTCCATATACTAAGTTTGGATAAGCTACGTCAAACCGTTTTCAAGTTATAATATTTGACCATTTGGGGGCACTATAGAGTTTCAGTTAATGGTAATTTCCTGCTTGACCAGGTGGTGGCACTATAACAGGCACGCCCACAGGGTGTCTAGATATCATCACAGGCATACCTTCTATGAACCAGTGAAGTTGCAGATGAATAAGGTTAAAGCATTGTCAATTTCTGGCACATTTCCTGCTTGACCAGGTGGTGGCGCTATAACAGGCACGCCCATAGGTTGTCTAGAAATCATCACTGTCATACCATCTATGAACCAGTGAAGTTTCAGATCAATCGGTTAAAGCATTGTCAATTTCTGGCACTTTTCCTGCTTGGCCAGGTGGTGGCGCTATAACAGCCACGCCGACGGGGTGTCTAGATGTCATCACAGTCATACCATCTATGAACCTGTGAAGTTTCAGACCAATCGGTTAATGCAGTGTGATTTTATGACACACTTCCTGTTTCGTGATGAGCTATTAAAATCATACAATTTCATAATATTGTTATTACAACATATTACGAAATATCAAAAATCCGTTCGCAATTTAGCATCAGCAGCATCTAGAGGTCATGTACACCAAATTTCACTTGAATCTGACATACCGTGTCCGACGAGTATGTTAAAGTTCACTGTGTGTCCAAATTTTTACACTCCTTATTACCTCACTTCCTGTTGGGCGTGGCTAATGCAATGTAATACGAAAGTTGTTCGTCTTGGGGAGTCACACACACCTACCAAATCTTGTGCGCGTAGCTCAAAGTATATGCCAACCATGGCACTTAATGTCAATTTCTGTACTTTCTCCACCTTACCAGTTGGTGGCGCTGTAACAACCACGCCCATTAAGTGTATGAATGTCGTCGTAAGGATAATATCTATAAATTTGTAAATGACATTCAGACGATTCCATCAACGCCCTGCGATCTAATGACACATTTCCGTTTTTTCAGTTTTTCCCATATTTCACTCATCCGCCATCTTGAAATTGTAAAGGGTATGAATAATCCCTTCGCAATTTTACATCAGCAACATCTTGGCATCATGTCTACCAAATTTCAGAGGAATCTGACCAACGGTGTCCGAGGAGTACATTAAAGTTCAGTGGGTGTCCGGCCCCATAGAGCCCAATGTAATTTTTTACTTCAGGGGGCGCTACGGAGTCCCTGGGCCACACCCAAGTCCATGCCTCTGTATACCTCTAGTGTTCCATACTTCCAAGGTGTGTGCAAAATTTCATGAGTTTTCATGCACGGGAAAGGGGTCAAAAATGGCCGTAACCAGCTTAAGAAAAATAATAATAAATAATAATTAAAGCCACAAGTGGCGATGACGGGCCCTCGCACCAGGTGCACCGCAAAGAGTGCATATCGCAACAATGGTACACAGTGAAGGCACATTCAGTCGGAACAGGTGTGCTATCTTTGTCTCACCCTCATTTTTTACACTCGCAGACACTCACTGTCACACACTCACTCAGTCTGCCTTTTAAACTCTTTCTCTTAGTAGGGGCGCTACAGAGATTCACATAAGTCATACTGCATGTTCAGAAGGTGGTCCACAGTCTGAGTACCAACTTTGGCTATGATAGGTCAAACCGTTTCCAAGTTATAATGTTCGACCACAAGGGGGCATTAGAGAGTTTCGATTCATGGTTTTGCGTGGTCAGAACACGGTCAGGAGTCCATATACCAAGTTTGGATAAGCTACGTCAAACCGTGTCCAAGTTATCATATTTGACCACTAGAGGGCGCTAGAGAGTTCCGATTCATCGTTATGCGTGGTCAGAAGACGGTCAGGAGTCCATATACCAAGTTTGAATAAGCTACGTCAAACCGTTCCAAAGTTATCATATTTGACCACTAGAGGGCGCTAGACAGTTTCGATTCATGATTCTGTGTGGTCAGTACACGGTCAAGCGTCCATATACTAAGTTTGGATAAGCTACGTCAAACCGTTTCCAAGTTATAATATTTGACCACTAGGGGCGCTACAGAGTTTCGATTCATGATTATGCGTGGTCAGAACATGGTCAGGAGTCCATATACTAAGTTTGGATAAGCTACATCAAACCGTTTCCAAGTTATAATATTTGACCACTAGGGGTATAGAGACTTTCGATTCATGGTTATGCGTGGTCAGAACACGGTCAGGAGTCCATATACCAAGTTTGGGTAAGTTACGTCAAACTGTTTCTAAGTTATAATATTTGACCACTAGGGGCAATCGGGTAAAGCATTGTCAATTTCTGGCACATTTCCTGCTTGACCAGGTGGTGGCGCTATAACAGGCATGTCCATGGGGTGTCTAGATATCATCACAGTCATACCATCTATGAACCAGTGAAGTTTCAGATCAATCGGGTAAAGCATTGTCAATTTCTGGCACATTTCCTGCTTGACCAGATGGTGGCGCTATAACAGGCACGCCCACGGGTCGTCTAGAAATCATCACAGTCATACCATCTATGAACCAGTGAAGTTTCAGATCAATCGGTTAAAGCATAGTCAATTTCTGGCACTTTTCCTGCTTGGCCAGGTGGTGGCGCTATAACAGCCACGCCCACGGGGTGTCTAGATGTCATCACAGTCATACCATCTATGAACCTGTGAAGTTTCAGACCAATCGGTTAATGCAGTGTGATTTTATGACACACTTCCTGTTTTGTGATGAGCTATTAAAATCATACAATTTCATAATATTGTTATTACAACATATTACGAAATATCAAAAATCCGTTCGCAATTTAGCATCAGCAGCATCTAGAGGTCATGTACACCAAATTTCACTTGAATCTGACATACCGTGTTCGACGAGTACGTTAAAGTTCACTGTGTGTCCAAATTTTTACACTCCTTATTACCTCACTTCCTGTTGGGCGTGGCTAATGCAATGTAATACGAAAGTTGTTCGTCTTGGGGAGACACACACACCTACCAAATTTTGTGTGCGTAGCTCAAAGTATATGCCAACCATGGCACTTAATGTCAATTTCTGTACTTTCTCCACCTTACCAGTTGGTGGCGCTGTAACAACCACGCCCATTAAGTGTATGAATGTTGGCGTCATGATAATATCTATAACTTTGTAAATGACATTCAGACGATTCCATCAACGCCCTGCGATCTGATGACACATTTCCGTTTTTTCAGTTTTTCCCATATTTCACTCATCCGCCATCTTGAAATTGTAAAGGGTATGAATAATCCCTTCGCAATTTTACATCAGCAACATCTTGGCATCATGTCTACCAAATTTCACAGGAATCTGACCAACGGTGTCCGAGGAGTACATTAAAGTTCAGTGGGTGTCCGGCCCCATAGAGCCCAATGTAATTTTTTACTTTAGGGGGCGCTACGGAGTCCCTGGGCCACACCCAAGTCCATGCCTCTGTATACCTCTAGTGTTCCATACTTCCAAGGTGTGTGCAAAATTTCATGAGTTTTCATGCACGGGAAAGGGGTCAAAAATGGCCGTAACCAGCGTAAGAAAAATAATAATAATTAAAGCCGCTAGCGGCGATGACGGGCCCTCGCACCAGGTGCACCGCAAAGAGGACATACCGCAAAAATGGTGCACCGTAAACAGGGATGCACATTCACTCGCAGCAGCCGTGCTCTCTTTGTCTAACCCTCATTTTTTACACTCGCACACACTGTCACACTCACTCAGTCTGCCTTTAACACTCTCTCCCTTAGTAGGGGCTCTAGAGGAAAATTTACATGAGTCATAGTGCATGATCAGAAGATGGTCCATAGTCTGTGTACCAACTTTGGCTATGATAGGTCAAACCGTTTCCAATTTATAATGTTTGACCACAAGGGGGCATTTAAAAGTTTCGATTCTTGGTTCTGCGTGGTCAGAACACGGTCAGGAGTCCATATACCAAGTTTGGATCAGCTACGTCAAACCGTTTCCAAGTTATCATATTTGACCACTAGAGGGTGCTACAGAGTTTCGATTCATGGTTATGCGTGGTCAGAACACAATCAAGAGTCCACATACCAAGTTTGGATAAGCTACGTCAAACCGTTTCCAAGTTATCATATTTGACCACTAGAGGGCGCTAGAGAGTTTCGATTCATGGTTATGGGTGGTCAGAACACGGTCAGGAGTCTATATACCAAGTTTGGATAAGCTACGTCAAACCGTTTCCAAGTTATCATATTTGACCACTAGAGGGCGCTACAGAGTTTCGATTCATGGTTAGGCGTGGTCAGAACACGGTCAGGAGTCCATATACCAAGTTTGGATAAGCTACGTCAAACCGTTTCCAAGTTATAATTTTTGACCACTAGGGGGCGCTAGGGAGTTTCAGTTAATGGTAATGCGCGGTCAGAACACAGTCCGGAGGCACGCCCATGGGGTGTCTTGATATCATCACAGGCACACCATCTATGAACCAGTGAAGTTTCAGATCAATCAGGTAAAACGTTGTCAATTTCTGGCACATTTCCTGCTTGACCAGTTGGTGGCGCTATAACAGGCACGCCCACAGGGTGTCTACATATCATCACAGTCATACTATCTATAAGCCAGTGAAGTTTCAGATCAATCGGGTAAAGCATTGTCAATTTCTGGCACATTTCCTGCTTGGCCAGGTGGTGGCGCTATAACAGCCACGCCCACGGGGTGTCTAAATATCATCACAGTCATACCATCTATGAACCTGTGAAGTTTCAGACCAATCGGTTAATGCTGTGTAATTTTATGACACACTTCCTGTTTCGTGATGAGCTATTAAAATCATACAATTTCATAAAATTGTTATTTCAACATAGTACGAGATATCAAAAATCCGTTCGCAATTTGGCATCATCAGCATCTAGAGGTCATGTACACCAAATTTCACTTCAATCTGACATACCGTGTCCGACAAGTACGTTAAAGTTCACTGTGTGTCCAAATTTTTACACTCCTTATTACCTCACTTCCTGTTGGGCGTGGCTAATGCAATGTAATGCGAAAGTTGTTCGTCTTGGGGAGTCCCACACACCTACCAAATTTCGTGCATGTAGCTCAAAGTATATGTCAACCATGGCACTTAATGTCAATTTCTGTAGTGGTTCCACCTTGCCAGATGGTGGCGCTGTAACAACCACACCCATTAAGTGTATGGATATTGTCGTAATCACAGGATCTATAAACGGTATGAGTTTCAGACGATTCTATCAATCCAGTGCGATGTTATGACACATTTCCTGTTTTTCAGTTTTTCTCTTAATTCATGCCTCCGCCATCTTGATTTCGTAAAAGGTATGAAAAATCCCTTCGCAATTCCACATGAGCAACATCTTGGCATCATGTCTACCAAATTTCATAGGCATCCGACAAACGGTGTCCGAGGAGTACGTTAAAGTTCACCATGAGACCGGCCCATAGAGCCCAAGGCATTTTTTTACTTTAGGGGGCGCTACAGAGTCCCTGGGCCACACCCGGGTCTATACCTCTGTATACCTCCAGTGTTCCAGACTTCCAAGGTGTGTGCAAAATTTCGTGACTTTTCACGCACGGGAAGGTGGTCAAAAATGGCCGGTTCCTTTGGGAGGAAAAGAATAACAAAAAAAAATTAAAGCCGCAAGCGGCGATGACGGGCCCTCGCACCAGGTGCACCGCAAAGAGTGCATACCGCAAGAATGGTACAACATGAATGCACATTCACTTGGAACATCTGTGCTCTCTTTGTGTCACCCTCATTTTTTAAACTCGCACACACTCACTCTCACACACTCACTCAGTCTGCCTTTTACACTCTTTCCCTTAGTAGGGGCGTTACAGAGATTCACATAAGTCATACTATATGATCAGAAGATGGTCCACAGTCTGTGTACCAACTTTGGTTATGATAGGTCAAACCGTTTCCAAGTTATAATGTTTGACCACAAGGGGGCATTAAAGAGTTTCGATTCATGGTTATGCGTGGTCAGAACATGGTCAGGAGACCTTACACCAAGTTTGGATAAGCTACCTCAAACCGTTTCCAAGTTATCATATTTGACCATGAGAGGGCACTAGAGAGTTTTCATTCATGATTATTCATGGTCAGAACACGGTCAGGAGTCCATATACCAAGTTTGGATAAGCTACGTCAAACCGTTTCCAAGTTATAATATTTGACCACTAGAGGGCGCTAGAGAGTTTCGAATCATGGATATGCGTGGTCAAAACACGGTCAGGAGTCCACATACTAAGTTTGGAGAAGCTACGTCAAACCGTTTCCAAGTTATAATATTTGACCACTAGGGGCGCAAGAGAGTTTCGGTTCATGGTTATGCGTGGTCAGAACACGGTCAGGAGTCCATATACCAAGTTTGAATAAGCTACGTCAAACCGTTTTCAAGTTATCATATTTGACCACTAGCACTTTTAGCACAATTCCTCCTTGACCAGGAGGTGGCGCTATGACAGGCACGCCCACGGGGTGTCTAGATATCATCACAGGCACAACATCTATGAACCTGTGAAATTTCAGATCAATCGGGTAAAGCATTGGCAATTTCTGGCACATATCCTACTTGACCAGGGGGTGGCGCTATAACAGGCACGCCCACGGCGTGTCTAGATATCATCACAGGCACACCATCTATGAACCTGTGAAGTTTCAGATCAATCGGGTACAGCATTGTCAATTTCTGGCACATTTCCTACTTGACCAGGTGGTGGCGCTATAACAGCCACGCCCACGGGGTGTCTAGATATCATCACAGTCATATCATCTATGAACCTGTGAAGTTTCAGACCAAATGGTTAATGCAGTGTGATTTTATGGCACACTTCCTGTTTCGTGATGAGCTATAAAAATCATACAATTTCATAAAATTGTTATTTCAACATAGCACGAGATATCAAAAATCCGTTCGCAATTTGGCATCATCATCATCTAGAGGTCATGTACACCAAATTTCATTCGAATCTGACCAACCATGTCCGACGAGTATGTTAAAGTTCACTATATGCCCAAATTTTTACATTCCTTATTACCTCACTTCCTGTTGGGCGTGGCTAATGCAATGTAATACAAAAGTTGTTCGTCTTGGGGAGACACACACACCTACCAAAATTTGTGCGCGTAGCTCAAAGTATATGCCAACCATGGCACTTAATGTAAATTTCTGTACTTTTTCCACCTTGCCAGATGGTGGCGCTGCAATAACCACGCCCATTAAGTGTATGAATGTTGGCGTCATGATAATATCTATAACTTTGTAAATGACTTTCAGACAATTCCACCAACGCCCTGCGATCTAATGACACTTTTCCTTTTTTTCAATTTTTCCCATATTTCACTCATCCGCCATCTTGAAATTATAAAGGGTATGAATAATCCCTTCGCAATTTTACATCAGCAACATCTTGGCATCATGTCTACCAAATTTCACAGGAATCTGACCAACGGTGTCCGAGGAGTACATTAAAGTTCAGTGGGTGTCCGGCCCCATAGAGCCCAATGTAATTTTTTACTTTAGGGGGCGCTACGGAGTTCCTGGGCCACACCCAAGTCCATGCCTCTGTATACCTCTAGTGTGCCATACTTCCAAGGTGTGTGCAAAATTTCATGAGTTTTCACGCACGGGAAAGGGGTCAAAAATGGCCGGAACCAGGGGAAGAAAAATAATAATAATAATAATAATAATAATAATGACAAATCCTTACAAAAGCAATAGGGCTTCGCACCGGTCGGTGCACAAGCCCGTTCCGGGCTCGTGCACCTCGGTGCTCGGGCCCTAAAAAAAATAATAATCTTTCCAAAAGCAATAGGGCTTCGCACCGGTCGGTGCACAAGCCCGTTCCGGGCTCGTGCACCTCGGTGCTCGGGCCCTAATAATAATAATAATAATTAAAGCCACAAGTGGCGATGACGGGCCCTCGCACCAGGTGCACCGCAAAGAAGGCATACCGCAAACATGGTGCACCGTAAACAGGAATACACCCACAATCACTCACAACAGCAGTGCTGTCTTTGCCTCACCCTCATGTTCACAATCGCTGTTAAATCATTGTCAATTTCTGGCACATTTCCTGTTTGACCAGGTGGTGGCGCTATAACAGTCACACCCACGGGGTGTCTGGGTATCATCACAGGCATGCCATCTATGAACCAGTGAAGTTGCAAATCAATCGGTTAAAGCATTGTCAATTTCTGGCACATTTCCTGGTTGACCAGGGGGTGGCGCTATAACAGGCATACCCACAGGGTGTCTAGATATCATTACAGGCACACCATCTATGAACCTGTGAAGTTTCAGATCAATCGGGTAAAGCACTGTCAATTTCTGGCACTTTTCCTGCTTGACCAGGTGGTGGCGCTATAACAGGCACGCCCACGGGGTGTCTAGATATCATCACAGGCATACCTTCTATGAACCTGTGAAGTTTCAGATCAATCGGGTAAAGCATTGTCAATTTCTGGCACATTTCCTACTTGACCAGGTGGCGGCGCTATAACAGCCACGCCCACGGGCTGTCTAGATATCATCACAGTCATACCATCTATGAACCTGTGAAGTTTCAGACCAAACGGTTAATGCAGTGCGATTTTATGACACACTTTCTGTTTCGTGATGAGCTATTAAAATCATACAATTTCATAAAATTGTTATTTCAACATAGTACGAGATATCAAAAATCCGTTCGCAATTTGGCATCATCAGCATCTAGAGGTCATGTACACCAAATTTCACTCGAATCTGACCAACCATGTCCGACGAGTACGTTAAAGTTCACCATATGCCCAAATTTTTACATTCCTTATTACCTCACTTCCTGTTGGGCGTGGCTAATGCAATGTAATACGAAAATTGTTCGTCTTGGAGAGTATGACACACCTACCAAATTTTGTGCGTGCAGCTCAAAGTATATGTCAACCATGGCACTTAATGTCAATTTCTGTACTTTTTCCACCTTGCCAGATGGTGGCGCTGCAACAACCACGCCCATTAAGTGTATGAATGTTGGCGTCATGATAATATCTATAACTTTGTAAATGACTTTCAGACAATTCCATCAACGCCCTGCGATCTAATGACACTTTTCCTTTTTTTCAATTTTTCCCATATTTCACTCATCCGCCATCTTGAAATTATAAAGGGTATGAATAATCCCTTCGCAATTTTACATCAGCAACATCTTGGCATCATGTCTACCAAATTTCACAGGAATCTGACCAACGGTGTCCGAGGAGTACATTAAAGTTCAGTGGGTGTCCGGCCCCATAGAGCCCAATGTAATTTTTTACTTTAGGGGCGCTACGGAGTCCCTGGGCCACACCCAAGTCCATGCCTCTGTATACCTCTAGTGTTCCATACTTCCAAGGTGTGTGCAAAATTTCATGAGTTTTCATGCACGGGAAAGGGGTCAAAAATGGCCGTAACCAGGGGAAGAAAAATAATAATAATTAAAGCCACAAGTGGCGATGACGGGCCCTCACACCAGGTGCACCGCAAAGAGTGCATATCGCAACAATGGTACACAGTGAAGGCACATTCAGTCGGAACAGGTGTGCTATCTTTGTCTCACCCTCATATTTTACACTCGCAGACACTCACTGTCACACACTCACTCAGTCTGCCTTTTAAACTCTTTCTCTTAGTAGGGGCGCTACAGAGATTCACATAAGTCATACTGCATGTTCAGAAGGTGGTCCACAGTCTGAGTACCAACTTTGGCTATGATAGGTCAAACCGTTTCCAAGTTATAATGTTCGACCACAAGGGGGCATTAGAGAGTTTCGATTCATGGTTTTGCGTGGTCAGAACACGGTCAGGAGTCCATATACCAAGTTTGGATAAGCTACGTCAAACCGTGTCCAAGTTATCATATTTGACCACTAGAGGGCGCTAGAGAGTTCCGATTCATCGTTATGCGTGGTCAGAACACGGTCAGGAGTCCATATACCAAGTTTGAATAAGCTACGTCAAACCGTTCCCAAGTTATCATATTTGACCACTAGAGGGCGCTAGACAGTTTCGATTAATGATTCTGTGTGGTCAGTACACGGTGAAGCGTCCATATACTAAGTTTGGATAAGCTACGTCAAACCGTTTCCAAGTTATAATATTTGACCACTAGGGGCGCTACAGAGTTTCGATTCATGATTATGCGTGGTCAGAACATGGTCAGGAGTCCATATACTAAGTTTGGATAACCTACATCAAACCGTTTCCAAGTTATAATATTTGACCACTAGGGGCACTAGAGTCTTTCAATTCATGGTTATGCGTGGTCAGAACACGGTCAGGAGTCCATATACCAAGTTTGGATAAGCTACGTCAAACTGTTTCTAAGTTATAATATTTGACCACTAGGGGCAATCGGGTAAAGCATTGTCAATTTCTGGCACATTTCCGGCTTGACCAGGTGGTGGCGCTATAACAGGCATGTCCATGGGGTGTCTAGATATCATCACAGTCATACCATCTATGAACCAGTGAAGTTTCAGATCAATCGGGTAAAGCATTGTCAATTTCTGGCACATTTCCTGCATGACCAGATGGTGGCGCTATAACAGGCACGCCCACGGGGTGTTTAGATATCATCACAGTCATACCATCTATGAACCAGTCAACTTTCAGATCAATCGGGTAAAGCATTGTCAATTTCTGGCACATTTCCTGCTTGACCAGGTGGTGGCGCTATAACAGTCACGCCCACGGGGTGTCTAGATATCATCACACTCATATCATCTATGAACCTGTGAAGTTTCAGACCAATCGGTTAATGCAGTGTGATTTTATGACACACTTCCTGTTTCGTGATGAGTTATTAAAATCATACAATTTCATAATATTGTTATTCCAACATATTTCGTAGTATCAAAAATCCGTTCGCAATTTAGCATCAGCAACATCTAGAGGTCATGTACACCAAATTCCACTTGAATCTGACATACCGTGTCCGACAAGTACGTTAAAGTTCGCTGTGTGTCCAAATTTTTACACTCCTTAATACCTCACTTCCTGTTGGGCGTGGCTAATGCAATGTAATACAAAAATTGTTCGTCTTGGGGAGTCCCACACACCTACCAAATTTTGTGCGTGCAGCTCAAAGTATATGTGAACCCTGGCACTTAATGTCAATTTCTGTACTTTTTCCACCTTGCCAGATGGTGGCGCTGCAACAACCACGCCCATTAAGTGTATGAATGTTGGCGTCATGATAATATCTATAACTTTGTAAATGACTTTTAGACAATTCCATCAACGCCCTGCGATCTAATGACACTTTCCTTTTTTTCAATTTTTCCCATATTTCACTCATCCGCCATCTTGAAATTATAAAGGGTATGAATAATCCCTTCGCAATTTTAAATCAGCAACATCTTGGCATCATGTCTACCAAATTTCACAGGAATCTGACCAACGGTGTCCGAGGAGTACATTAAAGTTCAGTGGGTGTCCGGCCCCATAGAGCCCAATGTAATTTTTTACTTTAGGGGGCGCTACGGAGTCCCTGGGCCACACCCAAGTCCATGCCTCTGTATACCTCTAGTGTTCCATACTTCCAAGGTGTGTGCAAAATTTCATGAGTTTTCACGCACGGGAAAGGGGTCAAAAATGGCCGGAACCAGGGAAAGAAAAATAATAATAATGACAAATCCTTACAAAAGCAATAGGGCTTCGCACCGGTCGGTGCACAAGCCCGTTCCGGGCTCGTGCACCTCGGTGCTCGGGCCCTAATAATAATTAAAGCCACAAGTGGCGATGACGGGCCCTCGCACCAGGTGCACCGCAAAGAAGGCATACCGCAAAAATGGTGCACCGTAAACAGGAATACACCCACAATCACTCACAACAGCAGTGCTGTCTTTGCCTCACCCTCATGTTCACAATCGCTGTTAAATCATTGTCAATTTCTGGCACATTTCCTGTTTGACCAGGTGGTGGCGCTATAACAGTCACGCCCACGGGGTGTCTGGGTATCATCACAGGCATGCCATCTATGAACCAGTGAAGTTGCAAATCAATCGGTGAAAGCATTGTCAATTTCTGGCACATTTCCTGGTTGACCAGGGGGTGGCGCTATAACAGGCATACCCACAGGGTGTCTAGATATCATCACAGGCACACCATCTATGAACCAGTGAAGTTTCAGATCAATCGGGTAAAGCATTGTCAATTTCTGGCACTTTTCCTGCTTGACCAGGTGGTGGCGCTATAACAGGCACGCCCACGGGGTGTCTAGATATCATCACAGGCATACCTTCTATGAACCTGTGAAGTTTCAGATCAATCGGGTAAAGCAGTGTCAATTTCTGGCACATTTCCTACTTTACCAGGTGGTGGCGCTATAACAGCCACGCCCACGGGCTGTCTAGATATCATCACAGTCATACCATCTATGAACCTGTGAAGTTTCAGACCAAACGGTTAATGCAGTGCGATTTTATGACACACTTCCTGTTTCGTGATGAGCTATTAAAATCATACAATTTCATAAAATTGTTATTTCAACATAGTACGAGATATCAAAAATCCGTTCGCAATTTTGCATCATCAGCATCTAGAGGTCATGTACACCAAATTTCACTCGAATCTGACCAACCATGTCCGACGAGTACGTTAAAGTTCACCATATGCCCAAATTTTTACATTCCTTATTACCTCACTTCCTGTTGGGCGTGGCTAATGCAATGTAATACGAAAGTTGTTCGTCTGGGAGAGTATGACACACCTACCAAATTTTGTGCGTGCAGCTCAAAGTATATGTGAACCATGGCACTTAATGTAAATTTCTGTACTTTTTCCACCTTGCCAGATGGTGGCGCTGCAACAACCACACCCATTAAGTGTATGAATGTTGGCGTCATGATAATATCTATAACTTTGTAAATGACTTTCAGACAATTCCATCAACGCCCTGCGATCTAATGACACTTTTCCTTTTTTTCAATTTTTCCCATATTTCACTCATCCACCATCTTGAAATTATAAAGGGTATGAATAATCCCTTCGCAATTTTACATCTGCAACATCTTGGCATCATGTCTACCAAATTTCACAGGAATCTGACCAACGGTGTCTGAGGAGTACATTAAAGTTCAGTGGGTGTCCGGCCCCATAGAGCCCAATGTATTTTTTTACTTTAGGGGGCGCTACGGAGTCTCTGGGCCACACCCAAGTCCATGCCTCTGTATACCTCTAGTGTTCCATACTTCCAAGGTGTGTGCAAAATTTCATGAGTTTTCATGCACGGGAAAGGGGTCAAAAATGGCCGTAACCAGGGGAAGAAAAATAATAATAATAATAATTAAAGCCACAAGTGGCGATGACGGGCCCTCGCACCAGGTGCACCGCAAAGAGTGCATATCGCAACAATGGTACACAGTGAAGGCACATTCAGTCGGAACAGGTGTGCTATCTATGTCTCACCCTCATTTTTTACACTCGCAGACACTCACTGTCACACACTCACTCAGTCTGCCTTTTAAACTCTTTGTCTTAGTAGGGGCGCTACAGAGATTCACATAAGTCATACTGCATGTTCAGAAGGTGGTCCACAGTCGGAGTACCAACTTTGGCTATGATAGGTCAAACTGTTTCCAAGTTATAATGTTCGACCACAAGGGGGCATTAGAGAGTTTCGATTCATGGTTTTGCGTGGTCAGAACACGGTCAGGAGTCCATATACCAAGTTTGGATAAGCTATGTCAAACCGTGTCTAAGTTATCATATTTGACCACTAGAGGGCGCTAGAGAGTTTTGATTCATGGTTATGCGTGGTCAGAACACGATCAGGAGTCCATATACCAAGTTTGGATAAGCTATGTCAAACCGTGTCCAAGTTATCATTATTGACCACTAGAGGGCGCTAGAGAGTTTCGATTCATCATTATGCGTGGTCAGAACACGGTCAGGAGTCCATATACCAAGTTTGAATAAGCTACGTCAAACCGTTCCCAAGTTATCATATTTGACCACTAGAGGGCGCTAGACAGTTTCGATTCATGATTCTGTCTGGTCAGTACACGGTCAAGAGTCCATATACTAAGTTTGGATAAGCTACGTCAAACCGTTTCCAAGTTATAATATTTGACCACTAGGGGTGCTACAGAGTTTCGATTCATGGTTATGCGTGGTCAGAACACGGTCAGGAGTCCATAAACCAAGTTTGGATAAGCTATGTCAAACCGTTTCCAAGTTATAATTTTTGACCACTAGCACTTTTAGCACCTTTCCTGCTTGACCAGGTGGTGGCGCTATAACAGGCATGCCCACTGGGTGTCCAGATATCATCACAGGCACACGATCTATGAACCTGTGAGGTTTCAGATCAATCGGGTAAAGCATAGTCAATTTTTGGCACTTTTCCTGCTTGACCAGGTGGTGGCGCTATAACAGGCACGCCCACGGGGTGTCTAGATATCATCACGGGCATACAATCTATGAACCTGTGAAGTTTCAGATCAATCGGGTACAGCATTGTCAATTTCTGGCACATTTCCTACTTGACCAGGTGGCGGCGCTATAACAGCCACGCCCACGGGCTGTCTAGATATCATCACAGTCATACCATCTATGAACCTGTGAAGTTTCAGACCAAACGATTAATGCAGTGTGATTTTATGACACACTTCCTGTTTCGTGATGAGCTATAAAAATCATACAATTTCATAAAATTGTTATTTCAACATAGCACGAGATATCAAAAATCCGTTCGCAATTTGGCATCATCAGCATCTAGAGGTCATGTACACCAAATTTCATTCGAATCTGACCAACCATGTCCGACGAGTACGTTAAAGTTCACTATATGCCCAAATTTTTACATTCCTTATTACCTCACTTCCTGTTGGGCGTGGCTAATGCAATGTAATACGAAAATTGTTCGTCTTGGAGAGTACGACACACCTACCAAATTTTGTGTGTGCAGCTCAAAGTATATGTGAACCATGGCACTTAATGTCAATTTCTGTACTTTTTCCACCTTGCCAGATGGTGGCGCTGCAACAGCCACGCCCATTAAGTGTATGAATGTTGGCGTCATGATAATATCTATAACTTTGTAAATGACTTTCAGACAATTCCATCAACGCCCTGCGATCTAATGACACTTTTCCTTTTTTTCAATTTTTCCCATATTTCACTCATCCGCCATCTTGAAATTATAAAGGGTATGAATAATCCCTTCGCAATTTTACATCAGCAACATCTTGGCATCATGTCTACCAAATTTCACAGGAATCTGACCAACGGTGTCCGAGGAGTACGTTAAAGTTCAGTGGGTGTCCGGCCCCATAGAGCCCAATGTAATTTTTTACTTTAGGGGGCGCTACGGAGTCCCTGGGCCACACCCAAGTCCATGCCTCTGTATACCTCTAGTGTTCCATACTTCCAAGGTGTGTGCAAAATTTCATGAGTTTTCATGCACGGGAAAGGGGTCAAAAATGGCCGTAACCAGCGTAAGAAAAATAATAATAATAATAATAATGACAAATCCTTACAAAAGCAATAGGGCTTCGCACCGGTCGGTGCTCGGGCCCTAATAATAATGACAAATCCTTACAAAAGCAATAGGGCTTCGCACCGGTCGGTGCACAAGCCCGTTCCGGGCTCGTGCACCTCGGTGCTCGGGCCCTAATAAAAAGAATAATAATCTGAGCAAAAGCAATAGGGCTTCGCACCGGTCGGTGCACAAGCCCGTTCCGGGCTCGTGCACCTCGGTGCTCGGGCCCTAATTAAAGCCACAAGTGGCGATGACGGGCCCTCGCACCAGGTGCACCGCAAAGAGTGCATATCGCAACAATGGTACACAGTGAAGGCACATTCAGTCGGAACAGGTGTGGTATCTTTGTCTCACCCTCATTTTTTACACTCGCAGACACTCACTGTCACACACTCACTCAGTCTGCCTTTTAAACTCTTTCTCTTAGTAGGGGCGCTATAGAGATTCACATAAGTCATACTGCATGTTCAGAAGGTGGTCCACAGTCTGAGTACCAACTTTGGCTATGATAGGTCAAACCGTTTCCAAGTTATAATGTTCGACCACAAGGGGGCATTAGAGAGTTTCGATTCATGGTTTTGCGTGGTCAGAACACGGTCAGGAGTCCATATACCAAGTTTGGATAAGCTACGTCAAACCGTGTCCAAGTTATCATATTTGACCACTAGAGGGCGCTAGAGAGTTCCGATTCATCGTTATGCGTGGTCAGAAGACGGTCAGGAGTCCATATACCAAGTTTGAATAAGCTACGTCAAACCGTTCCCAAGTACTCATATTTGACCACTAGAGGGCGCTAGACAGTTTCGATTCATGATTCTGTGTGGTCAGTACACGGTCAAGCGTCCATATACTAAGTTTGGATAAGCTACGTCAAACCGTTTCCAAGTTATAATATTTGACCACTAGGGGCGCTACAGAGTTTCGATTCATGATTATGCGTGGTCAGAACGTGGTCAGGAGTCCATATACTAAGTTTGGATAAGCTACATCAAACCGTTTCCAAGTTATAATATTTGACCACTAGGGGCACTAGAGACTTTCGATTCATGGTTATGCGTGGTCAGAACACGGTCAGGAGTCCATATACCAAGTTTGGGTAAGTTACGTCAAACTGTTTCTAAGTTATAATATTTGGCCACTAGGGGCAATCGGGTAAAGCATTGTCAATTTCTGGCACATTTCCTGCTTGACCAGGTGGTGGCGCTATAACAGGCATGTCCATGGGGTGTCTAGATATCATCACAGTCATATTATCTATGAACCAGTGAAGTTTCAGATCAATCGGGTAAAGCATTGTCAATTTCTGGCACATTTCCTTCTTGACCAGATGGTGGCGCTATAACAGGCACGCCCACGGGTCGTCTAGAAATCATCACAGTCATACCATCTATGAACCAGTGAAGTTTCAGATCAATCGGTTAAAGCATAGTCAATTTCTGGCACTTTTCCTGCTTGGCCAGGTGGTGGCGCTATAACAGCCACGCCCACGGGGTGTCTAGATGTCATCACAGTCATACCATCTATGAACCTGTGAAGTTTCAGACCAATCGGTTAATGCAGTGTGATTTTATGACACACTTCCTGTTTCGTGATGAGCTATTAAAATCATACAATTTCATAATATTGTTATTACAACATATTACGAAATATCAAAAATCCGTTCGCAATTTAGCATCAGCAGCATCTAGAGGTCATGTACACCAAATTTCACTTGAATCTGACATACCGTGTCCGACGAGTACGTTAAAGTTCACTGTGTGTCCAAATTTTTACACTCCATATTACCTCACTTCCTGTTGGGCGTGGCTAATGCAATGTAATACGAAAGTTGTTCGTCTTGGGGAGACACACACACCTACCAAATTTTGTGCGCGTAGCTCAAAGTATATGCCAACCATGGCACTTAATGTCAATTTCTGTACTTTCTCCACCTTACCAGTTGGTGGCGCTGTAACAACCACGCCCATTAAGTGTATGAATGTCGTCGTAAGGATAATATCTATAAATTTGTAAACGACATTCAGACGATTCCATCAACGCCCTGCGATCTAATGACACATTTCCGTTTTTTCAGTTTTTCCCATATTTCACTCATCCGCCATCTTGAAATTGTAAAGGGTATGAATAATCCCTTCGCAATTTTACATCAGCAACATCTTGGCATCATGTCTACCAAATTTCACAGGAATCTGACCAACGGTGTCCGAGGAGTACATTTTTTACTTTAGGGGGCGCTACGGAGTCCCTGGGCCACACCCAAGTCCATGCCTCTGTATACCTCTAGTGTTCCATACTTCCAAGGTGTGTGCAAAATTTCATGAGTTTTCATGCACGGGAAAGGGGTCAAAAATGGCCGTAACCAGCGTAAGAAAAATAATAATAATTAAAGCCGCTAGCGGCGATGACGGGCCCTCGCACCAGGTGCACCGCAAAGAGGACATACCGCAAAAAATGGTGCACCGTAAACAGGGATGCACATTCACTCCTGGCAGCCGTGCTCTCTTTGTCTAACCCTCATTTTTACACTCGCACACACTCACACTCACTCAGTCTGCCTTTAACACTCTCTCCCTTAGTAGGGGCTCTAGAGGAAAATTTCAGAGTCATACTGCATGATCAGAAGATGGTCCATAGTCTGTGTACCAACTTTTGCTATGATAGGTCAAACCGTTTCCAATTTATAATGTTTGACCACAAGGGGGCATTTAAAAGTTTCGATTCTTGGTTCTGCGTGGTCAGAACACGGTCAGGAGTCCATATACCAAGTTTGGATCAGCTACGTCAAACCGTTTCTAAGTTATCATATTTGACCACTAGAGGGTGCTACAGAGTTTCGATTCATGGTTATGCGTGGTCAGAACACAATCAAGAGTACACATACCAAGTTTGGATAAGCTACGTCAAACCGTTTCCAAGTTATCATATTTGACCACTAGAGGGCGCTAGAGAGTTTCGATTCATGGTTATGGGTGGTCAGAACACGGTCAGGGGTCTATATACCAAGTTTGGATAAGCTACGTCAAACCGTTTCCAAGTTATCATATTTGACCACTAGAGGGCGCTACAGAGTTTCGATTCATGGTTAGGCGTGGTCAGAACGCGGTCAGGAGTCCATATACCAAGTTTGGATAAGCTACGTCAAACCGTTTCCAAGTTATAATTTTTGACCACTAGGGGGCGCTAGGGAGTTTCAGTTAATGGTAATGCGCGGTCAGAACACAGTCCGGAGGCACGCCCATGGGGTGTCTTGATATCATCACAGGCACACCATCTATGAACCAGTGAAGTTTCAGATCAATCAGGTAAAACGTTGTCAATTTCTGGCACATTTCCTGCTTGACCAGTTGGTGGCGCTATAACAGGCACGCCCACAGGGTGTCTACATATCATCACAGTCATACTATCTATAAGCCAGTGAAGTTTCAGATCAATCGGGTAAAGCATTGTCAATTTCTGGCACATTTCCTGCTTGGCCAGGTGGTGGCGCTATAACAGCCACGCCCCCGGGGTGTCTAAATATCATCACAGTCATACCATCTATGAACCTGTGAAGTTTCAGACCAATCGGTTAATGCTGTGTAATTTTATGACACACTTCCTGTTTCGTGATGAGCTATTAAAATCATACAATTTCATAAAATTGTTATTTCAACATAGTACGAGATATCAAAAATCCGTTCGCAATTTGGCATCATCAGCATCTAGAGGTCATGTACACCAAATTTCACTTCAATCTGACATACCGTGTCCGACAAGTACGTTAAAGTTCACTGTGTGTCCAAATTTTTACACTCCTTATTACCTCACTTCCTGTTGGGCGTGGCTAATGCAATGTAATGCGAAAGTTGTTCGTCTTGGGGAGTCCCACACACCTACCAAATTTCGTGCATGTAGCTCAAAGTATATGTCAACCATGGCACTTAATGTCAATTTCTGTAGTGGTTCCACCTTGCCAGATGGTGGCGCTGTAACAACCACACCCATTAAGTGTATGGATATTGTCGTAATCACAGGATCTATAAACGGTATGAGTTTCAGACGATTCTATCAATCCAGTGCGATGTTATGACACATTTCCTGTTTTTCAGTTTTTCTCTTAATTCATGCCTCCACCATCTTGATTTCGTAAAAGGTATGAAAAATCCCTTCGCAATTCCACATGAGCAACATCTTGGCATCATGTCTACCAAATTTCATAGGCATCCGACAAACGGTGTCCGAGGAGTACGTTAAAGTTCACCATGAGACCGGCCCATAGAGCCCAAGGCATTTTTTTACTTTAGGGGCGCTACAGAGTCCCTGGGCCACACCCGGGTCTATACCTCTGTATACCTCCAGTGTTCCAGACTTCCAAGGTGTGTGCAAAATTTCGTGACTTTTCACGCACGGGAAGGTGGTCAAAAATGGCCGGTTCCTTTGGGAGGAAAAGAATAACAAAAAAAAAAAATAATAATAATCTTTCCAAAAGCAATAGGGCTTCGCACCGGTCGGTGCACAAGCCCGTTCCGGGCTCGTGCACCTCGGTGCTCGGGCCCTAATAATAATAATAATGACAAATCCTTACAAAAGCAATAGGGCTTCGCACCGGTCGGTGCACAAGCCCGTTCCGGGCTCGTGCACCTCGGTGCTCGGGCCCTAATAATAATAATGACAAATCCTTACAAAAGCAATAGGGCTTCGCACCGGTCGGTGCACAAGCCCGTTCCGGGCTCGTGCACCTCGGTGCTCGGGCCCTAATAATTCTTACAAAAACAATAGGGCTTCGCACCTATCGGTGCACAAGCCCGTTCCGGGCTCGTGCACCTCGGTGCTCGGGCCCTAATAATGACAAATCCTTACAAAAGCAATAGGGCTTCGCACCGGTCGGTGCACAAGCCCGGTGCTCGGGCCCTAATAATAATAATAATAAAAATAATAATCTGAGCAAAAGCAATAGGGCTTCGCACCGATCCGGTGCACAAGCCCGTTCCGGGCTCGTGCACCTCGGTGCTCGGGCCCTAATAATAATAATGACAAATCCTTACAAAAGCAATAGGGCTTCGCACCGGTCGGTGCACAAGCCCGTTTCCGGGCTCGTGCACCTCGGTGCTCGGGCCCTAAAAATCCTTACAAAAGCAATAGGGCTTCGCACCGGTCGGTGCTCGGGCCCTAATAAAAATAATAATCTGAGCAAAAGCAATAGGGCTTCGCACCGATCTGGTGCACAAGCCCGTCCGGGCTCGTGCACTTCGGTGCTCGGGCCCTAATAATAATAATCTTTCCAAAAGCAATAGGGCTTCGCACCGTTCGGTCCACAAGCCCGTTCCGGGCTCGTGCACCTCGGTGCTCGGGCCCTAATAATAAAAGAAAAAAATCCTTACAAAAGCAATAGGTGCTCGGGCCCTAATAATAATAATAAAAATAATAATCTGAGCAAAAGCAATAGGGCTTCGCACCGATCCGGTGCACGGGCCCTAATAATGACAAATCCGTTCCGGGCTCGTGCATCTCGGTGCTCGGGCCCTAATAATAATTCTTACAAAAACAATAGGGCTGTGCACCTCGGTGCTCGGGCCCTAATAATCTTTCCAAAAGCCCGTTCCGGGCTCGTGCACCTCGGTGCTCGGGCCCTAATAATGAAGAATCCTTACAAAAGCAATAGGGCTTCGCACCGGGCGGTGCACGAGCCCGGTGCTCGGGCCCTAATAATAATAATCAGTGTTTCCCATACATAGACCATTGTGTGGCGGGCCGCCACAGAATGGAATCCTATCGCCACATTCGAAAAAAAAAGACTCACGATTAGGAAAAAAAAAAAAAAAACTCGCAAATATAAGAAAAAAAAAGAAAAAAAACAAATCAGTTGCGAATCGTTCCACTTCACTCACACCTGTATCGTTCCTTTCCTTCGCTCCTTGCACGCGCGCACCAGGGTTTCCCCACAGTGCTTTAAAGCTAATTCACCTTGCCTAAAACTGCCCGCCGCCTTGCTTACGTCCCCCAGATTTTTTTTAACGCATAGACCTACATAAAAAGGCCGGTCGCATCATTATCACTGCGCGTTGAGGCCATATAGTGGCATCTGAAAGTTACTGCTCCATCGGCAATGTTACCTTTTGCTACGCCAACATTATTAGTTTAAAGGAAGAGGCTAATTAACCAACAACTGTAATTCATACCATGATCGTGGGTAGAACACATGGGGTTGTGTTTTAACGTTTAATCAAGAGAATATGTGTAGCCTGTGGACGTGGCTTATCAAAGTTGTCAATGCTCATCTTTACAGAAAAAAAAATCTGCACGTTAATAGCATTTCACTAAAGTCACCAAAGCGTCAAAGTTAGCTGTCAATTTTAATAATTTCTTGGCTATGCCTGTAATGATTAACCAATTGGAAAGCACACGCAACAAATGTTCTGTTGCGCACACAGACACTGCTCCCCTCCCTGCCGGTCTCCTCATCATGCATATATGTTCCTTATTGATTTGGTGCAGGAGATAAGCCTACAGTCCTCATACTTTTTGTAAACCTTAAACTCATACAATTATTCGTCAAGTTGGATTTAATTAATGTGACCTGTTTCACAGCAATTTATGATTGTGCCATGAGTGTGGCTGTACTGCAAGTAGCCTAATTGGTACAATGTCAAATGATTTTAGAAGCCAATAGCCTTATGGAAAAGGTTTCTTTTTTTTACAGTTGGGATAAAAAAATTTTTTGATGAAGAATAAAAGGCAACGGCTTGGTCATTTTAACAGGCATTCTATTGCTGTTTAAAACCTGAAAATTAAGTTTTATCCCATTACTTGATTAATTGATTATATAATAGGTTACTGTGATTGTTTACCTACTTTATTTATTTGTTCAGTAAATAAAGTAAAGTAACGCTGTTGCCAACTTAAATTTGTGCCCCATCAGACAACGTCCCCTCCCCCCTGGCCATCTACCCGGGCGACGCCCCTCCCCCTGGTCACCACCCTCATTGGCACAGTGGACCACCACAAATTGCTACCTAATCTGCTGTGGGAAACACTGATAATACTGACAAATCCTTACAAAAACAATAGGGCTTCGTTCCGGGCTCGTGCACCTCGGTGCTCGGGCCCTAATAATAAGCTGAGCAAAAGCAATAGGGCTTCGCACCTGTTGGTGCTCGGGCCCTAATAATGACAAATCCTTACAAAAGCAATAGGGCTTTTAATATAATAATAATCGAAGGAAAACCAATAGGGCTTCGGTCGGTGCGCAAGGCCGTTCCTGGCTCGTGCACCTCGGTGCTCGGGCCCTAATAATTATCTTTCCAAAAGCAATAGGGCTTTGCACCAATCCAGTGCCCAAGCCGATTCCAGGGTTTGTGCACCTCGGTGCTCAGGCCCTAATAATAATAATAATAATAAAAATAAAAATAAAAATAAAAATAAAAATATAATAATAATAATAATAATAATAATAACAATAATAATAATAATTGTTTTTGGCTTTCCCCCCTGATTTAAGCACTCTTTAGGGTGATTTCGAATAAAATCAAAACAATATTTAACTCTACTAAAAACTAAAAGAATAATCGATAATCGGTGACTAATCGAAAAATTGATCTAAAGATTAGTCGACTACCAAAATAGTCGTTAGTTACAGCCCTAAGGAATACACATGAGTGAAGCAGAAGCGACGCAGATCTCTAAAAGACATATGTGCAGAACCTCCCCTAATCACTTTCAAGAGATCCCGATCCCTAAGAGATAGACTGGTGCACACTACGTCCAGCCCTTCGAAAAACCGACTTGGCTACCATCTCAGCCACAAGGTTTTTATAGATGTGGTCGTTGCACCCACTGTTCCAATTCCATAGACAGCAAATATTTTTCTCACCCACACACAGGGAAGCGTAAATTGCAATACAACTCACGTCATTTACATTTTGAAATGTCCCTGTGGATTAGTGTATGTAGGGAAAACTAAACGCCCTCTTAAACAGAGAATTGCTGAACACAAGGCCGCCATACGCAATGGAAATATGGATTATGCCATAGCGCGCCATTACGCGCAAGCGAACCATGGGTCTTGCACTTCTTTAAAATTCTGGGGTATCGAAAGCATCCAGCCGCACCAACGAGGAAGGGACATTATTAAAACACTACTCCAAAGGGAAGTCTACTGGATTTATACCCTCAACGCAGTTGAGCCCAATGGTCTTAACGAGGAACTTTGTCTCTCATGCTTTCTTTAAATGTCATTTGGGTTGTTTACTACTATTATGATTTTTTTGATTCTCACTTTATTGATTTACTTTTTTATATTATTACTATTTGGAATGGTTTATGCATCACACAATGTATGTCAATTTCTTTTGGGTGAGTGTTTCCACTGGTGATTAATGCCAACACCCACCTTCTGCAATTAACCAATGCTGTAAGCAGAAGGAGGGGTAATGCCTTTAATATCGGAGCAATGGCACCAGTAAAGTTTGACTCTGAGGAAGATGCACTGTGTAGAAATGTTAGTCGATGTTACTGCACCTTAATAAAGACAAGTTTTAAAAAAATCTTTAAGTGCTGCGGTCATCCCTGGGTATAGTCTGTAAAGAAGTAGCCCAGCCAGCTTTTGTGGATACTACGGTCCTGGACTGGAAGCACCAAAACAGGCTTGAGCGCAGAGTGACACCCTACTTGCATGCGTGCGTACGTTTGTGTGTGTGTGTGTGTGTGTGTGTGTGTGTGTGTGTGTGTGTGTGTGTGTGTGTGTGTGTGTGTGTGTGTGTGTGTGTGTGTTTGCGTGTCCATGATGAGTGTGGGCCATTCCGTGTGAAATCAACAAATGCATTCCGCCTGACCCTCCCGGATTTTCTTCAAACTTTAGGTGCCTAATGTCATCATACCCATCAGCAATTGTGCAAAATATTAACCTTATATCTACTTTACTTTATGAGATATTGGGCCTTAAAAACAGGGTCTTGATCTCAGAAAAATGCAGTTTTTTAACTGGCCATTACTTACACATACTTAATGGTATAAAATTGAACATTTCAGGCGATGCTGCATACATGTTGACTTTCTGAACTGTCAATATTTTAGCTTAGAGTAAGACAATTGCCAAGTTATGGATTTCTGAAAATGGTATGAACACAAAATTATGGCCACTTTTGATGACAATATTTCCACATTTTCTATGAGATCTTCGAGGAATACTTCGGAAAGAATTCAAATTTTTCGATTTATGGCACTTCAAAATTGACAAAGATAATATTGGATCCAACATTTAAGTGCAATTTCAATTTTACTGGCAGGGTCTACCATAAAAACAAAAACATCAACTTAAAGAAAAGTTTCTAGACTCTGAATGCACCAAATTCCAAATTGGTACCCAAAAGAAAAGTACATAAAATAGTCTGTCAAAGACAGCTTTCAAGGTATGGGGTGTGTGACGGAGCACCGTCACTACGGTTGAGTATGCGCTCTGACTGCCATACCAACGAGCCTGGCTCTTTGGCGTTGTGGTCAAGTTGCACGTTTAGCACCCTGGAGACCCGGGTTCGAGACCGGGTGGGGTCACTGTTCTCTCCCTTCGCTACAGGGTGATTGAATTTTTCTGCCTTTCTAATCATGTTCTGTTTTGTTTACATAGCCATGTGCTTTTGGTACCTTTGCCACAGTCCCTCCCCCTCACAGAAATGTGTCTCCACCCTTTACACAAGCAGTACCTACAGTACACTCTAAAAAGTCATTCGGCTGCCTCTATCACAATAATAAAAGATACACTACATCAATAAAATTGAGTAACATCATGCAAAGTATGTTTTAAATAGATGTACTTAAGTAATCTTGTTAAAATCCATGTGTGATTATATTTGTAATATACCCTTCATATATTTTTGGCAATCCCCTACAGCATATTTTAAGTATAGATATACTTTACATTCAGTTCCTAAAACTGTGATATTAACCTATTTAAAATCACTTTTTCCACAATCCACAAAGACTAAGAAAATGAAGTAAATAAAATGAATGTTAAATGGTAGTTTTTAATTGGTCATATGCAGAGAGTGAGTTGCCTTTAAGCATTATGGGTAACCTAAATATCAACTTGAAATATTATTTTATCTCTTTGTCTGTTCAATGTGGCTTCTCAAATGTAGGCAAGATTGAAAAGGTATGCCAAATTCAATCTGCGGATATAGCTCAAGTCATTTGTTGATTCTCAGGGTATGGTAAGGATAATTGAGAAGCCTGTTCTCAAAATATGAAGGTGAATTTGGAATGATTATATCAGTTTCTGATTGAGCTCAATGAAGTTGACTGCTCATGGACAGGCGTCACACCAAGTTGGGCAGTCTGTGCTCACTTCACTTAAAAGGGAAGCTACAAATAAACTGACCTTGTGTGGTTGGTTTATTATGAAATCTGGCGGATAGCGTGAACTAATGATATAATATGGAATATGACTCATTACAATAAAGATGAGTGATGTGAATGAATGACATTCCAAAATTAATTTAAAAAAAAGTCTCTATTCTGTTTGCAATCCAGACTAGGAACGTTAGGGATAGTCATCTCTTGGTAACACTTTACTTGACGGGTGAGGACATAACACATTCATAGCAGCTTTCATAAAAAGCTCACAAAGCATTCATGACTGTTTCATAAGACATGACTCCACCTTCATACCCAACCCTTCATAAATGTGAAAGTTAGAATGCCGATAACCTATCAAAATAAAAGTCCAGTGGCCTCAAAGCAGCACTGCCATTTATGTTTGTCACCTGATCATGTCACATCATGCATGCTAATCAGCATTTTTGTTTTTTGATGCTATTCAACTAAGCTAAGTCTTGTGATCATCATGCTACTCAACTTAACTGTCATGTGGTTCAAACTTCTCATCTAATTAACTGTTCAACTATTCCAACTGTCAGTTATCCAATTTTGCCTCCAGTCATCTAAAAAATCCACTAAAAACAGCAACTGCATTTTCAATGCACTCGCAATTTCTCTGAAATTACATTCTCTAGTTATTATTATTATACTGATAATAGTAATAACCTCTTCTAGTACCCCTCACTCGATAGCCATGAATTTTATTTCAATATTTTTCCCTTTTTCTGCTCTGCCTAAGTCCAGGGAAATGTAGGCTAATCAGTGTGTTTACTTGTCTATAATAATTTCTTTAGTAGCATTTTTCATCAATAAAAATTGTTTTCTCAAAATGACTGGGATAGAAATGGGGAAGTAAAGGGTCAATTCAGTATGTGCACTTGCTTTGTTGTCTGTTTGACATTTTACACTAAGAGCATGTAATAAGCAACACAAGTTAGTCAGAGAGATGCAAAAGTCAATAATAGATGATTGTTCAAAACGGCTCAGATAAAGCTGTGTGAATGTAAGATTACTTTGTAATGACTTTTACACTGAGTCAATGCTTGGTCGACATGGTGTCAAGAAATTGACTAGTTTCTTTCGATATACAGTACTGTACTTCTCTATTATGGTGGCTGAAATACTAGCCTTCTGAACCCAATGTTCAGAGGTGTCAAAAGTATTCACTTTCATTACTTAAGTAGAAGTATAGATACTAGTGTTTGACTTTTGACTTTGACTTTTACTTAGGTAAAAGTATAAAAGTACTAGTTTTAAAACTACTTAAAGTATAAAAGTAAAAGTAATTTTAGAGAAAAAATGCCATATAAGGCAAAAAGGCTTAGGCCGTGCTGCATGGGCCTACAGCGCATTGGCAGGCCTTCATTTCTAGATACATAGCCTAGTGATAGGCCATGCATCCTTTTGTGCAGGTGCGCAACTACTCACTTTTGGGGGGTATGTAACAACAATTTTTGCGCAACACATTTAGGCTAACACAACAACAATGAAGGCAGCACTTGTCAACTAATGAGGAATATGGAATATATATTTGTGTACAGAAGTAGCAGGGGGGTTTGGGGGTTCCCCCCCAAGAAATTTTTGAGAAATTAGTTTCCATTTCCTGCAATCTGGTGCATTTTAACAAGTTGCTAGATAGCTTCTCATAGCAATTAATTAAATGGATTAGCCTATAATGCATTGCACATTATTTGAATGCTCCATGAGGTCATATAGCAGCCTGGCTGAGTTGTATTCGGCAGTCGGTTGTAATATTTCTTACAATTGAACCAAAATGTATTTCATTTCAGACTTTAATGGCATTTACTGTTGAATTCTCAGTTTGATGTGATGCACATAGTCTTTTATTCTTTTGGACCCTTTTTGGATAATAATGAGGAACATGATGGGGACAGTCTTTCT
This sequence comes from Sardinella longiceps, assembly GCA_027497455.2. Classification (NCBI taxonomy): domain Eukaryota; kingdom Metazoa; phylum Chordata; class Actinopteri; order Clupeiformes; family Clupeidae; genus Sardinella; species Sardinella longiceps. Next base: position 42,961 of record JAODXP020000096.1, on the reverse strand, counting down.
TTGCAATTTCCTAAATTCCCTGATATTCATTGTAAATAGTTTATTTGAAAATGTGTCTAAACCCTTGGAGGAAATGGGCTACAGTAGCCTACCTTGTGTTTCTGAATCTGTAGCCTAATTAGCACAGGGTATTTTTTGACCAACATATCAGTCATAGGATGCTTGTCTGAAATGACCACTTCAGCGTAATATTGGAGACTATACAAAAACAGCTGTTATTGGTATAGTGGTATTATTGCTACCTCATTGTAGATCTATACATAGGTATGCCTTTGACTTCCACTGTTTTTGGAATGCAGCCTATTTGATATGGCTCATCATGCATACAAAACTGTTTCCACAATAGCCTACAGTACTTCGAAATCATTAATTAATCTGTAGGATAAACCGTTTATCACAGCAACTAGTGACCAACATAGATGAGTTGCTCTTGTGGCGTTCTTTCAAATGATATATGGCATTTGGGAGAAAAAACTCTCTGATTTATTAAATAGAAAAAAAACTGATAGATTTGGAACTCATAAGCATCGCAATATTAAATGCATTCGCTGTTTTTATATCGCAAAGGGTCGGGTGGTGGGTAGTGGTAGGGACAGTTTTAAGGTTACCTGCTGTCATTCATGCACAATAATCTTTGACATATGATCTCACTTGCTTTCATCTTTGTCTTTAGCTCTTTCTAACTCGGAGAGGTATAACTTTTTTGCCCTCTCAATCTTGCGTACCAATCGCTACTTAGATGTAAAATGAAAATAGGCTGCGTTAATAGCCAAATAATCGTCTTCTTGACAGTATAGGCTATGTTGCAGGGATCCTAAATTTAAATGAGACAATTTGGTAGGAAGATACTTATTCTAGACAGGTGCTTGCTTTCATAGCCGCAAAGCTTGCCACATGACTCTTCCTAGTAGCTTGGAGAGGAAAGATAGAAAAGCATTGCGGGCGATTCTGCTCAAGGAGCTTAGCTGCGCTGCATCTAACACGCACACAATGCGTGCACAGCACCTAACGAGCAATTGAAGATTCCAAAAGAAAAGTTTGAAAGATGACGAGACTAAATAAAAACATGGCTAAAGAAATTGCAGTAACGAAGCGATTTTTAAAATGTAAGGAGTAGAAAGTACCGATACTTGCATGAAAATGTAAGAAGTAGAAGTAAAAAGTAGGCAGAAAAATAAGTAGTGGAGTAAAGTATAGATACCTAAAAAAATTACTTAAGTACAGTAACGAAGTATTTGTACTTCGTTACTTGACACCTCTGATTCCAACAATCAGTTATCCAATTAATCCAGTAATCTAAAAAATCCACTAAAAACAGCAACTGCATTTTCAATGCACTCGTAATTTCTCTGAAATTACATTCTCTAGTTATTATTATTCTTCAACTATGTAATTCAGCTCTAACCGTTCAACTTAGAAACTTCATTCAAACTATGTTTCATAGGTCATATTCTGAAGTTTATTGCAATGTCTTTTCTACTTTGTAACTTTTATACTTATGATACTATGACTATTTAAATGATTTTTAATTTCCCATAGACTTAACATTAGCAACCTAGCAACTACATAGCAACTACTTCAAATATCCTAGCAACTGCCTAGCAACCATGTAGCAACCACTTTCATACTTTCATCTTAGCAACCACCATGGCAACCACTTCACCTACCCTAGCAACAGCCTATCAATCATCTTAGGTACCTAACAACAGCTTAGCAACCACTTCCACAGACTACAATCCTCTCACTTAAGACTACAGATTCAGTTCAACTTCCGGATGTCATCAACTATGCGTCCTCCCAGCCGGTTCCTGTCCCCAACTGTTCAACCATTCCAACTGTGAACTGTAATCAACTATGACTCCTGTCAACTGTTTCCTCTGGCCACAACTATATCAAAATAAAAGTCCTCAGTGGCAGGATGGCTAGTTAGCATAGTTAGCATGCTAATTAACATTTTTGGTTTTTGATGCTATTCAACTCAGCGAAGTCTTCTGATCATCATGCTATCATTATTAGCATGTTAGCATAGTTAGCATGCTAATTAGCATTTTTGGTTTTTCATGCAATTCAACTCGGTTAAAGGGCATATGGCAGGTTAACATTTACTTTTGATATGGTGTAAAGAGATTCACAATGACCTGAATTTCATTAAAATGACCATAACGCTTTAGTTGTTATCATTTTCGTCCCCGTTCGCATTTGCGGTCTTATCGTCATATCTTTAACTTCTTGCAATAAAATTCAGGCTGGTTATTGCAGCTGGCGCTATGAAATTGGAAGTTGGCTTTGATGTTCACTGGTTAGCACGATGAAATTGGAAGTTGGCTATGATATTAGCTGGCTAGTTGTTTGATGGGCATGGATGGACATAGATACAGGCATCGTGTATGTTTTGCCGATTAATTTATGAGTTAGTTGACGTGCTTTTCTGAACCTGTTGCCTACTTCGTGCAAAACATGATTTCTATAGTCTACTAGTACCTGAGGTCGTTGTCAGACTAATACAAACAGTCCGCATCAGTGATCTTTGAAAAGACTTGTCAGCAAGTGCGTACATTTTCCATATTGCTTTCAGCAGTTTTCATGTTCTTTCCCCTTCACACTACATTAGCTGTCTCATGCATGCATCAAACTTAGGCTATTGCAGATGTTGCAAGCTACTATGTTTTACGAAGTAGCCCATGTTTGATAGATTATATTGCATAAAGACACGGTGTATTTTCTGTTGATTCATTTATGACTTGCCGTATAGCATTGATGATGTGGCAATCAGCATTGCAACCAACATTATCAATGTAGGACCCGGCATGGCAATCGCCATGTCCGCCTTAGCAATGCCCTAGCAACAACCTTAAGCAACCTTGCAACTTCTTAGAAACAACTTCCACATTGATGGCCTAGCAACTATATCATGTTTTAGTTCTATTGTCAGACATTTTTGCACAAAACTTTTACTTTGATAAAACTTTTTTTTTCAAAACTTTTACTTTGATAAAACTTTTTAAAACTTTTTGCATGCACTATGTAATTTCCATGGAATTACAAATCTAGTTATTATTATTATTCTTCAATGCTCGCTTTTTCTCAATAACCGTTTCACCTAGAAACTTCATTCAAACTTCATCTCGTAGGTCTCGATTTGTGTTGTTATGCTATGACATTTCACTTTTCTACTATTTTTACTTTTTCTACTATCTGCGATAAACGAGCGAAAAAAGTGCTTTTTTTCACAAATTATGGAATTTTCAGAGTTCCACAACAGAATTCTACTTCCTATTGTTGCTACCTTAACTACTGTAAACATTCTATTGTTGCTTTCTTGACTACTGTAAACATTCCAGAGAACTTTCAGCAGACTAGTGGAACTTCTAGGATTCTATTTCCACGAACATTCTGTTATCTGCTGTATTAACCTTTCCAGTTCATTTCTATTAACCTAATGGGCTATTTAAGCTTATTTCACTTCCATTTGCTGAGGCAAAGGGCTCGCGAGCGAGCCTCTTTGCCTTTTCCCTCTTCTACTGTCTTTTTCTTTTCAATTCTCTGTATCATCTATTCAACTTTTAACAACTATTTCATCTTTGCCATTTTTTTCTTTGATTCTCTGTATTATCTGTTCATCTTTTGGCAACTATTTACGTCTTCACCTTTTTGTCTTCAATTCTCTTCAATTATCTATTCACTTTTTCATCGACATTTTACATTTTTGCCTATTTCCCTTCAACTTTTTGCCAACTTTTTACTGTACATCTTTGCCTTTTTCTCTTCAATTCTCTGTATTATCTCTTCAACTTTTTGGCAACCTTTCAGGCCTAGCCTACATATTTGCCTTTTTTTCTCTTCAATTCTCTGTATTATATTCAACATTTTTTGCAACTTTTTTTCCACATCTTTTCCTATTTCAACTATTTCCTATTTCAACATTTTTAAACAAATTTACACAAAGCAACTTTTTATGTAATCATCAACAACGAACCATTTGACGCAGCCAAAGGCTGCGTCCACCTTTTATCACTAATTTAACTACTGATACGGGCCATGTTCATTCGAACTGTCATCAACTATCTTTTTTTTTTTTCAACTATTCAATAATCACCCATTCATCAACATTAACAATAGCCACTGCTAACAACTCCCATGATGACCTAGCAATATATCAACCAACAAGATCAATGTAGCAACCAACATATCCGCCCTCGCAATGGCCTAGTAACAACCTCAGACACCCCTATGGCAATTGACATAGCAACCAACATGCTAAACATGGCAAACAGCATAGCAACCACCATATCCGCCCTAGCAACAGCCTAGCAACTGCCTCCAGCAGCCTTGCAATGTCTTTAGAACCACTCCATCAATAATGATATAGCAATGAACATGGCAACCAACATGATCAACGTAGCAACCAGCATAGCAACCTACATGTCCACCCTAGCAACTGCCGAACAACAACCTTAAGCACCAATGCCACCTTCCAGGAAGCACTTCCACAATGACCTAGCAATGAACATTGCAACCAACATGATCAACGTAGCAACCACCATAACTTACCTGGCAACAGCCTAGCAACAACCTCAAGAAGCCCTGCAATGTCCTAGGAACCGCTTCCACACTGATGACCAAGCACTAGACATAGCAACCAACATGATCAATGTAACAACCAGCATGGTAACCACCATATCCGCCCTAGCAACGGCCTAACAACAACCAAAAGTACCCTTGCAATCAACATAACAACCAATACAGCAACCAGCACCATTTTCTTTTTTTTCAACTATTCAACAACATGATCAAGGTAGCAACATTTTCTTTGTTACTTGACTAGTAACTTTGATTGCCTAAACAAGTTTCCTCTTTACTCTACTTTTCTACTTTTTTTCTACGATCACTTTCTAAGTGTACTTTTTTAAACGTTTGCATGCACTGTGTAATTCCTTGGAATTGCAAATCTAGTTATTATTATTATTCTTCAATGCTCGCTTTTTCTCAATAACCGTTTCACCTAGAAACTTCATTCAAACTTCATCTTTTAGGTCTCGATTTGTGTTGTTATGCTATGACATTTCACTTTTCTACTATTTTTACTTTTTCTACTATCTGCGATAAACGAGCGAAAAAAGTGCTTTTTTTCACAAATTATGGAATTTTCAGAGTTCCACAACAGAATTCTACTTCCTATTGTTGCTACCTTAACTACTGTAAACATTCTATTGTTGCTTTCTTGACTACTGTAAACATTCCAGAGAACTTTCAGCAGACTAGTGGAACTTCTAGGATTCTATTGCCACGAACATTCTGTTATCTGCTGTATTAACCTTTCCAGTTCATTTCTATTAACCTAATGGGCTATTTAAGCTTATTTCACATACATTTGCTGAGGCAGCTGAGCTCGCGAAGCGAGCCTCTTTGCCTTTTCCCTCTTCTACTGTCTTTTTCTTTTCAATTCTCTGTATCATGTATTCAACTTTTAACAACTTTTTCATCTTTGCCATTTTTTTCTTTGATTCTCTGTATTATCTGTTCAACTTTTGGCAACTATTTACATCTTCACCTTTTTGTCTTCAATTCTCTTCAATTATCTATTCACTTTTTCATCGACATTTGACATTTTTGCCTATTTCCCTTCAACTTTTTGCCAACTTTTTACTGTACATCTTTGCCTTTTTCTCTTCAATTCTCTGTATTATCTCTTCAACTTTTTGGCAACCTTTCAGGCCTAGCCTACATATTTTCCTTTTTTTCTCTTCAATTCTCTGTATTATATTCAACATTTCTTGCGACTTTTTTTCCACATCTTTTCCTATTTCAACTATTTCCTATTTCAACATTTTTAAACAAATTTACACAAAGCAACTTTTTATGTAATCATCAACAACAAACCATTTGACGCAGCCAAAGGCTGCGTCCACCTTTTATCACTAATTTAACTACTGATACGGGCCATGTTCATTCAAACTATCATCAACTATCTTTTTTTTTTTTCAACTATTCAATAATCACCCATTCATCAACATTAACAATAGCCACTGCTAACAACTCCCATGATGACCTAGCAATATATCAACCAACAAGATCAATGTAGCAACCAACATATCCGCCCTCGCAATGGCCTAGTAACAACCTCAGACACCCCTATGGCAATTGACATAGCAACCAACAAGCTAAACATGGCAAACAGCATAGCAACCACCATATCCGCCCTAGCAACAGCCTAGCAACTGCCTCCAGCAGCCTTGCAATGTCTTTAGAACCACTCCATCAATAATGATATAGCAATGAACATGGCAACCAACATGATCAACGTAGCAACCAGCATAGCAACCTACATGTCCACCCTAGCAACTGCCGAACAACAACCTTAAGCACCAATGCCACCTTCCAGGAAGCACTTCCACAATGACCTAGCAATGAACATTGCAACCAACATGACCAACGTAGCAACCACCATAACTTACCTGGCAACAGCCTAGCAACAACCTCAAGAAGCCCTGCAATGTCCTAGGAACCGCTTCCACACTGATGACCAAGCACTAGACATAGCAACCAACATGATCGATGTAACAACCAGCATAGTAACCACCATATCCGCCCTAGCAACGGCCTAATAACAACCAAAAGTACCCTTGCAATCAACATAACCAATACAGCAACCAGCGCCATTTTCTTTTTTTTTTTTTCAACTATTCAACAACATGATCAAGGTAGCAACATTTTCTTTGCTACTTGACTAGTAACTTTGATTGCCTAAACAAGTTTCCTCTTTACTCTACTTTTCTACTTTTTTTCTACTATCACTTTCTAAGTGTACTTTTTTAAACGTTTGCATGCACTGTGTAATTCCTTGGAATTGCAAATCTAGTTATTATTATTCTTCAATGCTCGCTTTTTCTCAATAACCGTTTCACCTAGAAACTTCATTCAAACTTCATCTCGTAGGTCTCGATTTGTGTTGTTATGCTATGACTTTTCACTTTTCTACTATTTTTACTTTTTCTACTATCTGCGATAAACGAGCGAAAAAAGTGCTTTTTTTCACAAATTATGGAATTTTCAGAGTTCCACAACAGAATTCTACTTCCTATTGTTGCTACCTTAACTACTGTAAACATTCTATTGTTGCTTTCTTGACTACTGTAAACATTCCAGAGAACTTTCAGCAGACTAGTGGAACTTCTAGGATTCTATTTCCATGAACATTCTGTTATCTGCTGTATTAACCTTAACCTAACCTAATGGGCTATTTAAGCTTATTTCACTTCCATTTGCTGAGGCAAAGGGCTCGCGAAGCGAGCCACTTTGCCTTTTCCCTCTTCTACTGTCTTTTTCTTTTCAATTCTCTGTATCATCTATTCAACATTTTTTTCTTTGATTTTCTGTATTATCTGTTCAGCTTTAGGCAACTATTTACATCCTCACCTTTTTGTATTCAATTCTCTGTGTTATCTATTAACTTTTCATCGACATTTGACATTTTTGCCCATTTCTCTTCAATTGTATTAATCTATTCAACTTTTTGCCAACTTTTTACTGTACATCTTTGCCTTTTTCTCTTCAATTCTCTGTATTATCTATTCAACTTTTTGGCAACCTTTCAGGCCTAGCCTACATATTTTCCTTTTTTTCTCTTCAATTCTCTGTATTAGGCTATATTCAAAATTTTTTGCAACTTTTTTTTTTTTTAATCTTTTCCTATTTCAACTATTTCAACTATTTCCTATTTCAACATTTTAAAACAAATTTACACAAAGCAACTTTTTTATGTAATCATCAACAACAAACCATTTGACGCAGCCAAAGGCTGTGTCCACCTTTACCACTAATTTAACTACTGATACGGGTCATGTTCATTCAAACTATCATCAACTATCTTTTTTTTTCTTCAACTATTCAATAATCACCCATTCATCAACATTAACAATAGCCACTGCTAACAACTCTCATGATGACCTAGCAATATACATAGCAACCAACAAGATCAATGTAGCAACCAACATATCCGCCCTCGCAATGGCCTTGTAACAACCTCAGATAACCCTGCAATGTCCTGGGAACCAGTTCCACAATGATGACATGGCAATTGACATAGCAACCAACATGCTCAACATGGCAAACAGCATAGCAACCACCATATCCGCCCTAGCAACAGCCTAGCAACTGCCTCCAGCAGCCTTGCAATGTCTTTAACACCACTCCAACAATAATGATATAGCAATGAACATAGCAACCAACATGATCAACGTAGCAACCAGCATAGAAACCTACATGTCCACCCTAGCAACTGCCAAACAACAACCTTAAGCACCAATGCCACCTTCCAGGAAGCACTTCCACAGTGATGACCTAGCAATGAACATTGCAACCAACATGATCAACGTAGCAACCAGCGTAGCAACCACCATAATTTCCCTGGCAGCAGCCTAGCAACAACCTCAAGAAGCCCTGCAATGTCCTAGGAACCGCTTCCACACTGATGACCTAGCACTAGACATAGCAACCAACATGATCAATTTAACAACTAGCATAGCAACTACCATATCCACCCTAGCAACGGCCTAACAACAACCAAAAGTACCCTTGCAATCAACATAGCAACCAATACAGCAACCAGCACCATTTTCTTTTTTTTCAACTATTCAACAACATGATCAAGGTAGCAACATTTTCTTTGCTACTTGACTAGTAACTTTGATTGCCTAAACAAGTTTCCTCTTTACTCTACTTTTCTACTTTTTTTTCTACTATCACTTTCTAAGTGCATTTTTTTTTTAAATGTTTGCATGCACTGTGTAATTCCTTGGAATTGCAAATCTAGTTATTATTATTATTCTTCAATGCTCGCTTTTTCTCAATAACCGTTTCACCTAGAAACTTCATTCAAACTTCATCTCGTAGGTCTCGATTTGTGTTGTTATGCTATGACATTTCACTTTTCTACTATTTTTACTTTTTCTACTATCTGCGATAAACGAGCGAAAAAAGTGCTTTTTTTCACAAATTATGGAATTTTCAGAGTTCCACAACAGAATTCTACTTCCTATTGTTGCTACCTTAACTACTGTAAACATTCTATTGTTGCTTTCTTGACTACTGTAAACATTCCAGAGAACTTTCAGCAGACTAGTGGAACTTCTAGGATTCTATTGCCACGAACATTCTGTTATCTGCTGTATTAACCTTTCCAGTTCATTTCTATTAACCTAATGGGCTATTTAAGCTTATTTCACTTCCATTTGCTGAGGCAAAGGGCTCGCGAAGCGAGCCTCTTTGCCTTTTCCCTCTTCTACTGTCTTTTTCTTTTCAATTATCTGTATCATCTATTCAACTTTTAACAACTTTTTCATCTTTGCCATTTTTTTCTTTGATTCTCTGTATTATCTGTTCAACTTTTGGCAACTATTTACGTCTTCACCTTTTTGTCTTCAATTCTCTTCAATTATCTATTCACTTTTTCATCGACATTTTACATTTTTGCCTATTTCCCTTCAACTTTTTGCCAACTTTTTACTGTACATCTTTGCCTTTTTCTCCTCAATTCTCTGTATTATCTCTTCAACTTTTTGGCAACCTTTCAGGCCTAGCCTACATATTTGCCTTTTTTCTCTTCAATTCTCTGTATTATATTCAACATTTTTTGCAACTTTTTTTCCACATCTTTTCCTATTTCAACTATTTCCTATTTCAACATTTTTAAACAAATTTACACAAAGCAACTTTTTATGTAATCATCAACAATGAACCATTTGACGCAGCCAAAGGCTGCGCCCACCTTTTATCACTAATTTAACTACTGATACGGGCCATGTTCATTCGAACTGTCATCAACTATCTTTTTTTTTTCAACTATTCAATAATCACCCATTCATCAACATTAACAATAGCCACTGCTAACAACTCCCATGATGACCTAGCAATATATCAACCAACAAGATCAATGTAGCAACCAACATATCCGCCCTCGCAATGGCCTAGTAACAACCTCAGACACCCCTATGGCAACTGGCATAGCAACCAACATGCTCAACATGGCAAACAGCATAGCAACCACCATATCCGCCCTAGCAACAGCCTAGCAACTGCCTCCAGCAGCCTTGCAATGTCTTTACAGCCACTCCAGCAATAATGATATAGCAATGAACATGGCAACCAACATGATCAACGTAACAACCAGCATAGCAACCTACATGTCCACCCTAGCAACTGCCGAACAACAACCTTAAGCACCAATGCCACCTTCCAGGAAGCACTTCCATAATGACCTAGCAATGAACATTGCAACCAACATGATCAACGTAGCAACCACCATAACTTACCTGGCAACAGCCTAGCAACAACCTCAAGAAGCCCTGCAATGTCCTAGGAACCGCTTCCACACTGATGACCAAGCACTAGACATAGCAACCAACATGATCAATGTAACAACCAGCATAGTAACCACCATATCCGCCCTAGCAATGGCCTAACAACAACCAAAAGTACCCTTGCAATCAACATAACAACCAATACAGCAACCAGCACCATTCTCTTTTTTTTCAACTATTCAACAACATGATCAAGGTAGCAACATTTTCTTTGCTACTTGACTAGTAACTTTGATTGCCTAAACAAGTTTCCTCTTTACTCTACTTTTCTACTTTTTTTCTACGATCACTTTCTAAGTGTACTTTTTTAAACGTTTGCATGCACTGTGTAATTCCTTGGAATTGCAAATCTAGTTATTATTATTATTCTTCAACACCCTAATTCATCTCCAACGACTCAACTTAGAAACTTCATTCAAATTACATTACTAAGGTCCTACTTCGAGGATTTGTGCTATGTCTTTTCTTCTTTGTAACTTTTATACTTTTTCAACTATGACGATTTAAACTTTTTTAAATTTCCCATAGACTTAAATATTAGCAACCTAGCAACTGCATAGCAACTACTTCAAATATCCTAGCAACTGCCTAGCAACCACATAGCAACCACTTTCACACTTCAAACTTAGCAACCACCATGGCAACTGAGTTGATTTACCTAGCAACCACCCTAGCAACCACTTCAACTACCCTAGCAACAGTCTATCAATCATCTTAGGTACCTAACAACAGCTTAGCAACCACTTCCACAGACTACAATTCTCTCACTTAAGACTACAGATTCAGTTCAACTTCCGGATGTCATCAACTATACGTCCTCCCAGCTGGTTCCTGTCCGCAACTGTTTCAAATTAAAAGTCCTCATCATACTAATTTGATGGAAAATGATTTTACTATTCAACTGTTCAACCATTCCAACTTAGCCTGACACGTCAGACTATATCATAAGAATGTATAGTCTGAAGACCACTGATAGACTGTACCTCAATGGAGGGGCGGGTGATTGCGTTGTCTTTCAAACTGCCTCTCCACGTAATAGGCTAGCGTTCCAGCCAGTGGTACCAGCTGGTATATCAAACTTTTCCCGTAGCCCGTCGGTAACACGGCAAAGACATCTTTTTCAGAACGAAAAACTTCAGTGCACTTTCTTGTTTCACTTTCAAAGAAAATGACAAGTGCAATTCGTCCAAAACTAAAGCCAAAGACGATTCCGCTCTGGTTTGAGCAGGGCTGTCGTCATCGTACAAAGCCCGCCTTACGATTTCCTGTACACATACCGCGCTGTGATTGGTTATCCGCCTCCAGAGGAAGGCTAAAACGGGTTTCTATCAGTGGCCTCTAGACGTACCTCTGTGCAAATTCAAATTTGCTACCACTAGGGGTACGTCTAGAGTCTAGGCTAATTCCAACTGTGAACTGTCATCAACTATGACTCCTGTCAACTGTTTCCTCTGGCCACAACTATTTAAAAATAAAAGTCCTCAGTGGGGGGATGGCTAGTTAGCATGCTAGTTAGCTTAGTTAGCATGCTAATTAGCATTTTTGGTTTTTGATGCTATTCAACTCAACTAAGTCTTGTGATCATCATGCTAGCATTATTAACATGTTAGCTTAGCTAGCATGTTAATTAGCATTTTTGGTTTTTCATGCAATTCAACTCAGCTAAGTCTTCTGATCATCATGCTAACATTATTGTCGTGAATGAATGGGTGGCACTGATTTCATTATGGTGACCACCTGTGGGAGCCGTGATATAGGAGCCCGCAGGTGGAAATCAGGTGGAACGGGTGCCAGACGGAAATGGACTAACGCCAGGTCAAGCGGCCGGACTAAGTGGGATCGAATTGTGCCGGTCGCGGTCAGTAGGATCGCCGCCGGTGAAGATAGTCTAGTGGGGGGGACTTAGCATTAGACTCCTCACACACTTTGGTTAGGGCTGCCGCTGGGACTGGTGCGTCGTGGCTTCCCGTGGACTCATATTGTGTCTGTGTGGATTTACTCAACCTCAAGCTGAACTGACTGAGACTCATTTGACTGGAGCTCTGCCTCTTGGACTTTGTCATCCGCTTCATCTTGACGTAGCCTACACCCCAGGCGTGGGTCTTGGGGATATTTGGGAAGTGCTCATCTTTTAACCATTCATTGCTTCTTGTGTGTGTGTGTGTGTGTGTGTGTGTGTGCGTGTTAGTGTGTGTGCTTTAATTACTTAAAGAACCGCAGGGCCTGTGCAATAGTGTAACTGGGGAAGGGGCGGGGAAAACTTATTGCTGTGTTTGCACTGGAGTGAGTTGCTCTATTAAGCTATATGATTGAACTCTTTTACTATGGGTGCCGTGATATTGCTGTGATTGCTTATTGACTTGCCGTGTCGTGTGATATCGCCATAACTATTCATTGCTGTGTTGCACGTGTGTGGGACAGTATTCTTTTAGCCTCTGACCTGACTAGACTGATTGCCATGGCCCCGCCCTATGATTTACCATTTTAACTTGATGAAATAAAGCTGTATTTTATTCCTTATCGGTGGTCTGGTACTTCCTCTGGGTGTTGTCTACAGTTGTGGTCATTCCCAAGAGCCGCTGTGTTCAGCGCGCTAGGCCTTACTGTAGTTACATTACATTATTAACATGCTAGTTAGCATGGTTAACATGCTTATTAGCATTTTTGTTCTTTTGATGCTATTCAACTCAGCTAAGTCCTCTGATCATCATGCTAACATTATTAGCATTCTAGCTAGCATGGTCAGCATGCCAATTAACATTTTGGTTTTTTTATGCTATTCAACTAAGATAACTCTTGTGATCATCATGGTAGCATATTTAACATGGTAGTCAGCACTTAGAATTCTACTTAACATATATGATAATTTATGCTAGTCAACTTAACTTTCATGTGGTTCAAACTTCTCAACTAATTAACTGTTCAACCATTCCAACTGTCACTTATCCAATTATGCCTCCAGTCATCTAAATGTGTTGCAATCATATTTACTGAAATGATTTGCAACAAAATCAACTAAAAACAGCAACTGCATTTTCAATGCACTCGTAATTTCTCTGAAATTACATTCTCTAGTATTTCTTCATCTTTTCATCTGCGCTTAATTCAGCTATTTTTCTTCAACAACACTTAATTCAGCTAGAACCGCTTAACGTAGAAACTTCATTCAAACTGCATTTTGTAGGTCTCACTCGTGTGTGGTGTGCTATGTAACTTTTAACTTTGTAACTTTTATACTTTTAAAACTATGACTTATAAACTATTTTTAATCTTTCCCCATAGACTTAACATTGAGCTGGTTAGAGTGAGCTAGAGTGGGTGATGTCATAAACAGGCCTTAGCCAATCATCTTAGGGATATGCAAATGTTCAACTGGTGATAACCAATCAGTGGTCAGATGAGTTGGCCAGCTGCACTTGATCAGCTACAGAGTCTGTATACAGCTTAAAACTTTCCCCCATAGACTTACATTGGGCTGATGCCAGGCAGCTGGCTCGTTAATTAGACTGATTAGCCAGGTGTTTCTGGCCACCTGGAGCCACTGTCCCTTTCTCAGGCTGGTAGGACTACATTAACTGCCTTAAAACTACAGATCCTGTACAACTTCCAGTTGTCATCAACTTTGACCCCCGCCAACTTTTCCTCTGTCCACAACTGTTTCAAAATAAAAGTCCTCACTATAATAACTGATTTTCAATGATTTTACTATTTAAACTACTCTACTATTTAACTGCTCAGCCATTCCAACGAGAAGGGTCCAGCTGCAGTATTGACGGTTCCGCCTTAATGCCAGAACGCCCATGGGCGTTCCAAGAATTTGCAGATTGGCCAATCATGAAGAATTTCGCAAGGGACACTGGGTATGATGTCATTCTCAAATCCATTTCTGAAAGCTATGGCGCACACCGCTCTAACTCGTGGTCAGCAATGGTGACATCTTGCTAGGAAGATTATGTTGGTAAGTTGGCTATATTGTTTATTTCGACAACATGCACTGACATTGTAGCCTAGCTTTCGCAGACACTCGTGTATTCATTCATCTGCGCGGGAGTCAGGTTACTGACATTAAGGTTGTAATCTTAATTGCATTCGAATTCGACAGACAGATAAAACGTTAACGTTAGCAGCTAACGTTAGGGTCGTGTTCTCTTCTCTCGTCCTACTGTATGTGGTGTACACTTAGCAGCTAACGCTACCTAAAAGAAAGTACCCCATAATATAAGTGCTAAACAAAACTGTTATTTGAAATACGATACGATTGAGAAGCAAGGTTAACGTGGTTAAGCACAACGGCGCCATGGACCTGTGCACAGATATTAAACCTGAACTGTGAAAGTATGCTAACGTTATGAATTGTTTGGCTGATGAGGTAAAATGTGTGCCTGCAAATCTTTGCATTTAGTCAAGTTGCTTACACTGCTACAGTCTTGATTGTTAACTGTGATTTGATGACATAATCAAAGCTATTGAGGGTGGAGATCTGTATACAGCCATCATGAAATAAGATACGATTGAGAAGCAAGGTTAACGTGGTTAAGCACAACGGCGCCATGGACCTGTGCACAGATATTAAACCTGAACTGTGAAAGTATGCTAACGTTATGAATTGTTTGGCTGATGAGGTAAAATGTGTGCCTGCAAATCTTTGCATTTAGTCAAGTTGCTTACACTGCTAACGTTACAGTCTTGATTGTTAACTGTGATTTGATGACATAATCAAAGCTATTGAGGGTGGAGATCTGTATACAGCCATCATTTAATGATAATCATTGTTAAGAAATTGCATTCTTTTTTCTCAATTACAGGGTGCATCTTGCCAGTACCAAAGCAACAGCTGTGGGGTATATATGTTGATGGTGAGAGCCTACAATATTTTACAAAATGATTACTGATATTGCGTTTGCAGACCAACTAACAGGTCCTGATGTTTTTTGTTTGTTTGTTTGTTTTTTTCAGTATGCAATGTACGCCACACTGGAAAAGACGTGTCATTTTGGGGAGGTGAGTTTTCTGAATCTTAAAAGAATATGTAGTGGAATATATGTTTTTTTAATATTCCAGCCATCCTATTTGGAGGTGGTGGTGCCAACAGCTGCTGCAGGGATCCCTACTGAAGTATTATATACTGTATTCATAATTTCCTCACTACTCATACATATTGGGTGGTCCCAATACCTTTCCCACTACCCCCCCCTTTCCTGTAGCCCTACAGGTCAACGTAGCGCATCTGTGGCACCTGTCAGCCAAACCCTGGAGACCGCATGCATGGAGAGGTACAGTATTAGAGATTGTACTTTACTATTTGCCCACATAGCAATAAGTTATACAAAAGAAATGTTGAGTATTTTCCTCTCTGCTCATATTGGCTGCTCATGAAGCTGGTAGTTAAACCTCACCCTCTCTCTCTCTCTCTCTGTACCCCAACAGAACAAGCTGGAACACCTTTCTTGCCCTCGCCATTAACACATGTTGGTCCCACCCTTGAAGCATTGAGCAGAGAAAGGTATTAAAGAATGTACTTTGCCATTTGCCAACATCTATCTATTAATGCATGGAAGGCCTGTCTGTTACCCTGTGTGTCTAAAAAAAACCCGTGGGCGACACAGGATGCTTTACATTGACATTAAGTCAATTTATATCATAAGCACATGAAAAAGTGGTCTATTTTGTTTTTAGGATGTTCACTGCACTGCCTTCTGTGGTGTAACCAGTTCCATTGATCACAGTGGAAGTTAATTGTTACGGCAGAAGTGGCTTTCACTTCATGCATCCAGCGTAGCCTCCCTGTGTAACTCTTGAGCCACTCATCTGACTGACCATCAATTTGCTACAGGTCTTGCTAATGGCATGTGTGAGAGCAGTGCGAAGTGGTTGGCTTCGGACCATAAACAACAAATATCTTAATATTAAGCCAATTATATACTGTATCCATAATTTCCTCACTACTCATACATATTGGGTGATCATGAAGATGATTGCTAACCCAACCCCCCCCCCCCCCCGCTTGTAGCCCTACAAGTCAAGGTAGCACATCTGTGGCACATGTCAGCCAAACCCTGGAGGCTGCATGCTGGGAGAGGTATTACATTGTACTTTGCCATTTGCCCACATAGTAATAAGTTATACAAAAGAAACATTGAGTATTTTCCTCTCTGCTCATATTGGCTGCTCATGAAGATAGTAGTTAAACCTCACCCTCTCTCTTTCTGTACCCCAACAGAACAAGCTGGAACACCTTTCTTGCCCTCGCCATCAACGCATGTTGGTCCCACCCTTGAAGCATTGAGCAGAGAAAGGTATTAAAGAATGTACTTTGCCATTTGCCAACATCTATCTATTAATGCATGGAAGGCCTGTCTGTTACCCTGTTTGTCTATTCCATGCATAACCCACGGGCTACACAGGATGCTTTACATTAACATTAAGTCAATTTATATCATGAGCACATGAAAGAGTGGTCTATTTTGTTTTTAGGATGTTCACTGCACTGCAGTGGTGTAACCAGTTCCATTGATCACAGTGGAAGTTAATTGTTACGGCAGAAATGGTTTTCACTTCATGCATCCAGCGTAGCCTCCCTGTGTAACTCTTGAACCACTCATCTGACTTACCATCAATTTGCTACAGGTCTTGCTAATTGCATGTGTGAGAGCAGTGCGAAGTTGTTGGCTTTGGACCAAAAACAACAAATGTCATTATGCACTGTATCCATAATTTTCTCACTACTCATACATATTGCATAATTTTCTCTCTGTTCATATTGGCTGCTCATGAAGATGGTTTCGTCCCTGTGTAACTCTTGAACCACTCATCTGACTGACCTTCAATTTGCTACAGGTTTTGCTAATGCCATGTGTGAGAGCAGTGCAAAGTGGTTGGCTTTGGACCAAAAACAACTAATATCTAAATATTAAGTCATTGCCCAAAGCAGTAAATCATTCAAAGCAAACCTTGCATTTATTTTTTATTTGGTGTATTCTCTCTTTCCCTCTCCTCAGCCCCGCAGAACAAGTGGCAGCGATGGACAGGCCTGTCCTCCCCCGGAGATCCTGCAGAGGATCATCAAGGAGACGCTCTGCTTGGACATGGGAATGCTGTTTTTTTTTAATAGGATATCATCATAGAAGATGTCTGACTCCCTGCCTGGCACTAACACACACACACACACACACACACACACACACAGTCCAGCCAGTCTCCCAACTCACTGCACAGCATTTTAATGTATCTGACCACAAATTGTCCTGAAATCCTTGAAGTTAATGCAAATTAGTTAATAATACCATATCCTTAACAGAGCAAGGTGTAAGTTCTAATTTCTTATCTCTAAAACTGGGGGTAGGGATATCTCAGGCTTTTTTTGTTTTGAGTTCTGAGACATGCTTCTTTTTTGAGAGAGAGAGGATTGGGGGATATGTTTGCAATATAATATAATAGTAGGCTATCTGAAGTTTAAGGATTTTATTTGTTCAGTTTGAAAAAGAAAGAAGAGAAACTAGGGAAAAGGAGAGAAACTTAACACTGCCAAGCTGATTCCTGACCTTGTGCCACAGCTTTAATCCAGTTTTATTCATTCTTTATTTCTTATTTTGTTTATTCATTGCTTTTTATTTATTTGCTATTCTGGTCTATAATGTGTTTTTGGTATTTATTTATTTGTTATGCTATCTGAAATGTGTTTTAATATGTCCACAGATGTAAAATAGCTTTGTAGCTAACTGGTACATGGCCCCTGTCAAATAAACCAATAAACTAAACTTCACTTCACTGTTCATGTTTGTTTGAAATAAACTGTTTGAGAGTTACAATTCTGTTTTATTTAATCATCCAATGTGTGCTAAAGGTGGTGGGGGCGGCATAGAAGTGTCCCCAGCTCGTAAGTGACGTTCAACATGCAACCTAGGAAGTGCAAGTTTTCTGTATGGGCTCAATGGCGGAATAAAACTGTTTTTGTGTTATCGTTATCATACTATAACGTAGAGGGACGTGCCGCGTGACTTATGAGCTCTGCGGTTTCAGTCAGTAGGCTATCTGTAAACGAAGGGGCCTCATTGAGTGTATTCACTGGAATTACGTAGGGATACACCGAAAAATATTTGGTTGATGTAGGCCTACGTGTCCTGTTAACACTTTTTCCGTTTGACATCAAACAATCTGCATGACTTAAATATTGCAAATACTCCTTTTACAATCGGAATAAGAGTCATTTTCACGAACTTTACTCTGGACAAAATACAAACGAGTCGCCAAATGCTTTCACTTTCCTATCTATCGAGGCTAGCGATAGCACATGAGAACCCGGATGTTCAATAACAAAGCAGCACGTTGACAGTGACGAAGTAAGGGGCAGTACTGTTTGAGGGCGGTTTAGTGAGGACTGGGCGTTTTAGATGAGACGCAGCTGGATGATATTGATTCCAACTGCCAGTGGTCATCAGCTATGACCCCTGTCAGCTATTTTCTCTGTCCACAACTATTTCAAAATAAAAGACCTCAGTGGCGGGGTGGCTAATTAGCATGCTAGCTAGCATAGTTAACATGCTAATTAGCATTTTTGTTTTTTGATGCTATTCAACTCAGCTAAGTCTTGTGGTTATCATGTTGGCATTATTAGCATGCTAGCTAGCATTTTTGTTTTTTGATGCCATTCAACTCAATTAAGTCTTGTGGTCATCATGTTGGCATCATTAACATGTTAGCTAGTATAGTTAGCATGCTAACTAGCATTTTTGTTTTTTGATGCCATTCATCTCAGTTAAGTATTGCGGTCATCATGTTACCATTATTCGCATGCTAGCTAGCATAGTTAGCATCTTAATTAGCATTTTTTTTTTTTAGATGATATTTAACTCAACTAGTCTTGTGGTCATCATGTTAACATTATTAAGATGCTTGGTAGTGTAGTTAGCATGCTATTTAGCATTTATGCTATTTGATGCTGATGCAACTGCAGTTTGCATTTTCATGCACTCGTAATTTGTCTGAAATTACATTCTCTAGTTTGTGATAATTCTCTATAGAACTGAACATTCTCCAATACGATGCCAAAGATGAAGACATGATGAACAAGAAACTAAAAATAATCATGATCAGCAATAGCAGGAGAAAATGCTCATTAATAATAATAATTAAAAAAGAATCCCCTAAAAGAAGAAACCTCATTGGCTAAACACACAAGGAAGAGGCAGACACAAAACATCCAATGAAAAGCCTAATTAATGAATAAAGGGAGGGGCAGAATCTAGGCCCAGAAGCACATGGCTATGTAAGCAAAGTAGGCCATAGCAACCAAGGGACCAAATAAACAAACACACCTAGCAACGAAGGCAGAAAAAACAAGTCACCAAGACTGTGAAAGCCATCTTTGATGCAGTAATTTATGTGGTTTCGCTACAGGTACCATTTCAATATTTTGAGCATTTGCAAAATAAAACCTGGGCTCTGTGGTGGTAACTTTGATTTTATGGTACACTTAGCGAGTGATTTGGAAAATATGCTTAAACTATAGGTCTTAATTCATTTACATCATTTTTATTGTCTCGAAACTCAAAAGCTGTTATTAATATCAAATATTTACCTACTTGTACAAAATGTACAATAACTTGTGTGAACTACATAGAAATACTAAAGATCTGATGTCATTCATGTACAAGATACAGTACTGTGAAATAGATAGGAAAAAATGAACATGTAAGTAACGCTTTGTGGAACATGGACATTTTCTCTGAGCTCCACTTTCTTGACACACAACCCCCTTTTTTAAGACCCCGTATCTCAAGAACTATAGAAAATACAATGGTAATATTTCACATAATAGGTCCTGGGTATGGTAACATTATTCACATAAAGTTTGAAGAAAATCCAAGATGGTTAGGTGGAATTTTTGTCTGAGATTTGTTGATTTGGAACGGAATGACCCGTGTGTGAGTCTACTGCAGACTGTCAGTAACACATCATCTTCCCAGGCCTGATGACCCTGACGACCCCCTCCCTCCTAAATAAACCCAAACACACCAACTCCTCTCTGGTACTTACCTTTGCCACCTAAAGAAACCAGAAGCAGAGATGAGATCATTAAAGAGGACCAATGGAGACAAATCTCACATTACATGAGGACATACACTATCAACTGGACTGACAATACAGTCACTTTGTGTTTGTGTGTGTGTGTGAGGATGAGAGAGAGTATACTGTATATGAAGATGGCTTGATTCTAGAGCTGTATGGTATGTGTACAGTATGGTTGTGTGTGAGTATGTTCCATGATGAGCGTGTGAGTCCACTGCAGATTGTCAGTAACACATCATCTTCCCAGGCCTGATGACCATGATGAACCCCCCCCCCCCCCTAAAGAAACCCAAACACACCAACTCCTCTCTAGTACTTACTTGTGATGTCTAAAACAAACAAACAAACAAAAAAAAAAAGCAGAAGCAGAGATGAGATCATTAATGAGGACCAATGGAGACAAACTCACACATTACATGAGGACATACAATAGGGTCATTCCGTGCCAAATCAACAAATCTGAGACAAACATTCCGCCTGACCATCTTGGATTTGCTTCAAACTTTATCTGAATAATGTTACCATACCCAGGACCTATTATGTGAAATATTACCATTGTATCTTCTAGTTGAGATGTGGGGTCTTCAAAAAGGGGGTCGTGTGTCAAGAAAGTCGAGCTCTGAGAAAATATCCATGTTCCACAAAGCGTTAATCTTGGAGTTTTCATGCTACATTTATTAAACTT
Source organism: Sardinella longiceps (assembly GCA_027497455.2). Classification (NCBI taxonomy): domain Eukaryota; kingdom Metazoa; phylum Chordata; class Actinopteri; order Clupeiformes; family Clupeidae; genus Sardinella; species Sardinella longiceps. The sequence continues at coordinate 21,850 of JAODXP020000096.1, read as the reverse complement.
TCAGGACATATTCTAAAGTAGTATGTGTCTTTACAATGTAATTACATACATGAATTACATTCATTGCTATCGATTGAGGGGTACTAGAAGAGGTTATTACTATTATCAGTACAATAATAATAATAATAATAATAATAAATATTATTATTATTATTATTATTATTATTGTTGTTAATTATTATTATTATTAATATTATTATTATATAAAAATAATGTTGTTCTTAGTTAAAGTCGATAGTTGATGTCAGTACTGCTAAAATTGGGTAAAGGGTGGAGACACAGTTCTGTGAGGGGGAGGGACTGTGGCAATGGTACCAAAAGCTACGCAAACAAAACATAACATGGTTAGAAAGACAGAAAAAATCACCCCATGCCTTGAAAGCTGTCTTTGACAGACTATTTTATGTACTTTTCTTTTGGGTACCAGTTTGGAATTTGGTGCATTCAGAGTCTAGAAACTTTTCTTTAAGTTGATGTTTTTGTTTTTATGGTAGACCCTGCCAGTAAAATTTTAATTGCACTTAAATGTTGGATCCAATATTATCTTTGTCAATTTTGAAGTGCCATAAATCAAAAAGTTTGAATTCTTTCCGAAGTATTCCTCCAGTTCAAGAAAACATGATTACTGAAGTGATATATATTTAATTATCGAAGATCTCATATGCTTCAGTGTGGAAATATTGTCATCAAAAGTGGCCATCATTTTGTGTTCATACCCTTTTCAGGAATCCATAACTTGGCAATTGTCTTACACTAAGCTAAAATATTACACAGTTCAAAACGCCAACATGTATGCAACATCGCCTGAAATTTTCAATTTTCTAACATGAAGTATGTGTAAGTACTGGCCAACAGAACTTAACAAAGTTAAAAAAACTGCATTTTTCTGAGATCAAGACCCTGTTTTTTAAGGCCCAATATCTCATAAAGTAAAGTAGATACAAGGTTAATATTTTGCACAATTGCTGATGGGTACCATGACATTAGACACCTAAAGTTTGAAGAAAATCCAAGAGGCTCAGACGGAATGCATTTGTTGATTTCACACGGAATGGCCCAATATCAACACTGGCAATAGAGTCACTCTGTGTGTGTGACCCTCTTAAAGAAACCCAAACACACCAACTCCAGTACTTACTTAACCAACCTAAAGAAACCAGAAGCAGAGATGAGATCATTAATGAGGACCAATGAAGACAAACTCATACATTACATGAGGACAAACACTATCAACACTGACAATACAATCAAAATTTGTGTGTGTGTGTGTTCCATATTGAGAATGTCAGTAACATATCATCTTCCCAGGCCTGATGACCATGATGACCCCCTCCCTCCTATAGAAACCTAAACACACCATTTCCTCTCTGGTACTTACCAGACCAACCTAAAGAAACCAGAAGCAGAGATGAGATCATTGATGAAGACCAATGGAGACAAACTCATACATGAGGACATAAAATATCAACACTGACAATAGTCACAGTGTGTGTGGTGTGTGTGTGTGTGTGTTTGTTTGTGTGTGAGTGTACTGTGGCGCTGTATTCTGTGTGTGTGTGTGTGTGTGTGTGTGTGTGTGTGTGTGTGTGTGTGTTAGTGTGCTCGTGCGTGTGTTCCATGTTCCATGATGAGTGCAGTCAGTACAACATCATCTTCACAGGCCTGATGACCATGATGACCCCCTTCCTCCTTAAGAAACTCAAACACACCAACTCCTCTCTGGTACTTACCTTTGCCACCTAAAGAAACCAGAAGCAGAGATGAGATCATTAATGAGGACCAATGGAGACACACATTACATGAGGACATACACTATCAACTGGACTGACAATACAGTCACTTTGTGTTTGTTTGTGTGTGTGTGTGTGTGTGTGTGTGTGTGTGTGTGTCACATTTGGAGGTTTGAGAAACGCAATTTCAGTCTGCTTGCAACGTACTGTTGCAGTGCTTGATTGACAATAAAGATCACTTTGACTTTAACTTTGACTTTGAAAGAAACCCAAACACACCAACTCCTCTATGGTACTTACTTTTTACACCTAAAGAAACCAAAAGCAGAGATGAGATCATTAATGAGGACCAATGGAGACAAACGCACACATTACATATGGGGGTCATTCCGTGCCAAATCAACAAATCTGAGACAAAAATTCCCCCTGACCATCTTGGATTTGCTTCAAACTTTATGTGAATAATGTTACCACACCCAGGACCTACAGTATTATGTTAAATATTGCCATTGTATCTTCTATAGTTGTTGAGATATGGGGTCTTAAAAAAGGGTCGTGTGTCAAGAAAGTGGAGCTCTGAGAAAATGCCCATGTTCCACAAAACATTTCTCTTGGAGTTTTCATGCTACATTTATGAAACTTTCAGGGAATATGCTATAGTAGGATGTGTCTTTACACTGTGAAGTACACCTTTCACAGTAGCACATTTGCTGAGTAATGCTTTGCTGAAAATGGCAAGAAAATTAGATGTTAATTTTTTGTCTATTTCACAGTACTATATCTTGTACGTGAATGACATCAGATCTTTAGCAGTGGTGATGTTAGGCCATTTTTAGGGCGGCTCAAGCCCCCCTAAAATTTAGCTCAGCCCCCCTAAAAATCATGGACCGTTTTTTTGTTTTGTTTTTTGCGCACGCGAGCGCCAAAAAAATTAATCGCGGTTGACACAGGTTTGCTTCATTGTCTTTTGGAAGCTTTGGTATGGGTATATCTGATCCTACAATGGAGTATTTGGTATCAAATTAAACTAGACAACCAGACGAATTCACTGGTACCACTTGTGATGTACTTGCTCGGCAATCGCCCATATTTTTACAGGGAACTATCTTTATCTGGTGGCTTAATTGGCTGCTGGAGTTCCATCTAGTAACCAAGAGCTCAAGAAAAAAAAATTCTATTACCCAAATATTCTATTACCAAGGGTCATGCCTGTGCAATAGGGGGGTGACAGATAAGGTGCCTGTTCACCCAGGATAGAAAGGAATATGATGCAGCCTTATTGCACCTTCATTCTTCTGCAATAAACTAGGAATACAATATTAAAATACATGCTCTCAACTTTATTATTATTTTTTCTTTTGATTCTAAAGCTATTGGAAGTCATAGGTGTTAGGTTAGCAGGCAAGACCCAAAAGCAGACGAGATGAGCTGAAGCAACAAACTGTTTATTTTTCAGAGTTCTCCTTTAAGGAGCAAGAAAGGTCAAAAGTTCTCCTTTAAGGCCAAAAAGTCAGTTCAAAAACACAGAAGATAGTTGGACAAAGCACAGGAGATAACGGATCGACAAAGCACAGAAGATGGTCCAAACTAACTGAGGCAGGTCGTGAACAACAAAAATCCAATAGCAAAAATCAGAAATAATCCAAGGCAAAACAGGCAGAGTAATCCAACAAACGTTACAAGAGAAACAGGCTCGTAACAGTCACACTCACTGTGGTAGAGGCACAATCTGACACCAGGCATAAGGCATCTTGAACTTAAATACGGGGTACAGGGAAGACTATTGGATGAGAGCAAACAAGGTAATGAGTTGATAAATTCAGGACAGGTGTAAACTAAGGTTGGCGGGAAAATCAGAAGGAGGGGCACATGACTAGCGTGGGAGGAGACAAAAGACACATGGCAAAACAAAAACAAAACACAGCAACACAGTGCACTACACATTCAGGCCAGCAGGGCAGTCTTAGAACAAACACTGACACTACCCCCCCCTCAACGGGCGCCTCCAGGCGCCACAGGTCTCCGGTCACGAAAGTCTCTGATGAGCGCTGGGTCCAGGATGTGTCGGGACGGGACCCAGCACCTCTCCTCAGGGCCATAGCCCTCCCAGTCCACGAGGTACTGGAGCCCCCGGCCCCGACGCCTGACATCAAGCAGCCGGCGCACAGTATAGGCGTCTGAGCCATCAACAAGACGCGGGGGTGGGGGGGCTTTGGGGGCAGGGTGTAAGGGACTGGTGATGAACGGCTTGACCTTGGAGACATGAAAGGTGGGGTGGATGCGGCGGAGGGGGGCAGGGAGCTTCAGGCGGACAGCAGAGGGACCAAGGACCTTAGCGATGGGGAAAGGCCCGATGAAACGGGGGGCAAGCTTACGGGACTCCGTCTTAAGAGGGAGGTCCCGGGTGGAGAGCCATACTCGCTGGCCCTGCCGGTAGCGAGGAGCTGGAGTACGGCGCTTGTCAGCCTGGGCCTTCATCCGGACTGACGCACGGAGAAGGGTCGAGCGGGTGCGCCTCCATGTCCTGCGGCAGCGGCGGATGAAAGCCTCAGCAGAAGGCACTCCTACCTCCTTCTCCTGGTCTGGGAAGAGTGGTGGTTGGTAGCCCAGGGAGCATTCGAAAGGGGTCCGGCCAGTGGAGGAAGAGATGTGGGAGTTGATGGCATACTCCGCCCAAGGCAACTGCTGACTCCAGGAGGTCGGGTTCTGGGAGGTCACACAGCGTAGAACAGTCTCCAGTTGTTGGTTGGCTCTCTCAGTCTGGCCGTTTGTCTGTGGATGAAACCCAGAGGATAAGCAAACAGAAGCACCAAGGAGTTCACAAAAGGCCCTCCAGAAACTGGATGTAAACTGTGGACCCCTGTCTGATACCACTTCCAAAGGTAAGCCATGCAATTTGAACACATGCTGTACCATGAGATTAGCCGTCTCTTTAGCAGACGGGAGGCTGGGTAAAGGGATAAAGTGTACTGCCTTGGAGAAGCGATCAACTACTGAGAGGATAGTGGTGTTGCCATCTGAGGGAGGAAGACCGGTAATAAAATCAAGGGAAATATGAGACCAAGGTCTTCTAGGGACACGCAGAGGTTGCAGCAGACCAGCAGGTGGACGTGTGGAGGTCTTATTCTGGGCGCAGACAGGACAGGCAGCGACAAAGTTGCAGACATCCTCCCTCATGGTTGGCCACCAGAATCGCCGACTGATGAAGACCAGAGTTCTCCTGGACCCAGGATGACAGGATAGCTGGGATGAATGCCCCCACTGCAAGACCTGAGGACGGACAGAACTAGGAACAAAGAGGCAGTTAGGTGGACACTGGCTGGGCCCAGCTTCACTAGCTTGAGCTGCAGAGACAATAGATTCAATATCAAAATGTGCTGCACGCACAAAACAGGAATCAGACAGGATGGGGTGTGATTCTTGGGCCTTGTCACAGGAGCTGAACTGTCGGGAGAGTGCATCAGGCTTCAGGTTCTTATGGCCCGGACGATAGGACAGGGTGAAGTTGAATCTGGAGAAGAACATGGACCAACGAGCTTGGCGGGAGCTGACCCTTTTAGCTGAACGGATGTACTCAAGATTCTTATGGTCGGTCCAGACCAGGAACGGTACGGTGGCCCCCTCAAGCCAGTGTCTCCACTCCTCCAGAGCTAGTTTAACAGCTAACAGTTCCCTGTTACCTATGTCATAATTTCGTTCTGGGGGCGTGAGACGGTGTGAATAGAAGGCGCAGGGATGGACCTTGTTATCCTTGGCAGAGCGTTGGGACAGCACTGCTCCCACCCCGACGTCCGAGGCGTCGACCTCCACAATGAACTGCAAACGTGGATCCGGCTGGATCAGGATCGGAGCAGAGGTAAACCGCTGTTTTAGGTTCTGGAACGCCACCTCTGCCTTGGGAGACCAGGAAAACTTGACAGAAGAGGAAGTCAAAGCAGTGAGGGGAGCAGCCAGAGCACTGTAATTTCGGATAAATCGACGATAAAAATTTGCAAACCCCAGAAAGCGTTGAAGTTCCCGTCTGGATGAGGGCGTCGACCAGTCCACCACTGCCTTGACCTTCTGTGGGTCCATCTGGATACTGCCAGCTGAGATCACATACCCCAGGAATGCAACAGAGTCTCTGTGGAATTCACACTTCTCTGCCTTCACGTAGAGTTGGTTTTCAAGGAGACGTTGGAGTACTTTTCGGACATGGGAGGTGTGTTCGGCCAGGGACCTTGAGAAAATCAGAATGTCGTCCAAATAAACAAAAACAAACTTATTAATCATATCTCTGAGTACATCATTTACCAGACATTGAAAAACCGCCGGGGCGTTGGTAAGGCCAAATGGGAGGACGAGGTACTCATAGTGCCCAGAGGTGGTGTTGAAGGCTGTCTTCCACTCATCTCCCTCCCGGATACGGATTAGATGGTAGGCGTTCCGAAGATCAAGTTTGGTGAACACTGTGGCCCCCTGTAACAACTCGAAGGCAGACGACATCAAAGGAAGAGGGTAGCGATTTTTAATGGTTACATCATTCAAACCTCTGTAGTCAATACAAGGACGTAAGGAGCCATCTTTCTTCCCCACAAAAAAGAATCCAGCACCAGCAGGGGAAGAGGAAGGGCGGATGATACCAGCAGCTAAGGACTCCTGGACATACTTGTTCATGGCTTCTGTCTCCGGCCGGGAGAGAGAATAGAGGCGACCCCTAGGTGGAGACGTGCCAGGAAGGAGGTCAATTGCACAGTCATAGGGGCGATGGGGTGGCAAGGAGGAGGCTCTGGACTTACTGAACACCAGCTTAAGGTCCAAATACTCAGCAGGAACTGAAGAGAGATCAGGATACTCCTCTGGAGACCTGGAGTCTGAAGATACAGGAGTCTGTGCATTGAGGAGACATTGAGAGTGACAGAACGAGCTCCAACCCACAATCTCCCCATTTACCCAGTTAACGTGTGGATTATGTTTAACAAGCCAGGGATGACCAAGCACTATGGGAGCCTGAGGAGAGTCAATAACATAAAACACAAGTTGCTCATGATGGTTGCCAGAAAGGTGCAAACTCACCGGGGTGCTGACATGGGTGATCTTGGCCAGACGTTGTCCATTCAGTGCATTGGCCACCAGGGGAGTCGGAAGGGCTGTTGTAGGTACTCCACATTGAGACAGGAATGATGAATCTATGAAGTTCTCCTCTGCCCCAGAGTCAAGAAGAGCCATCACCTGTTGTTGATGCTTGTCCCATTTCAACGTGGCTGGTAGGAGAGTTCGTTGGTTCGTGGAGGGCTTTACGTGCGTTACGCTCACCAGTACCCCCCTGGCTACTGGCGAGCGTTGTTTTTTACTGGGCAACGGGTAAGGAAATGGCCAGGCTGTCCGCAATACAGACAGGATCGTGAGTCAAGGCGTCGCTGACGTTCCTCTGGAGTCAGACGAGTGCGATCAATTTGCATAGGCTCTGGATCAGGGGTGCTGGGAGCTGGAGAATGGGCTGAAGTGTTGGAGGCAGGAGAGTTGGAGGCAGGAGAGTTGGAGGCGACTCTCCAACCAGGAGCAGGAGCTCTTCCCCGACGACGATCCTGTAGCCTCACATCAATGCGGATGGCAAGATTGATCAGGCCCTCACAGGTTGCTGGCAATTCGTGAGACACCAGTTCATCCTTAATTTCATCAGACAGGCCATTCAAGAACGTATCAAACAGGGCATCAGCATTCCAACTTGTTGAGGTAGCCAGCGTTTGGAAATCAATGGCGAAGTCTGACACGGACCTGCGCCCCTGACGCATGCGCAGTAGCTCACGAGCCGCCTCATGACCATGTTTAGAGCGGTCAAAGACCCTTTTCATTTCGGATGAAAAATCTTCAAAATCATCACATGACCGCGACTCAGCATCCCAGAGGGCTGTACCCCACTCCCTAGCTCGGCCAGCAAGCTGTGTGATTACATAGGCCACCTTGGCTCGATCAGAGGGGAAGGTTGTGGGCTGGAGTTGGAAAATCAGTGAACACTGTGAGAGAAAAGAACGGCATGTGCCGGGCTCACCGGAGTATTTTTCAGGTGGGGGCAGCCGGGGTTCACGGACCGGTTCATGGAGTGGAGATGAGGAGGCAGAGCTGGCTAGCTGGAGAGGTTGAATTTGAGCAGTTAGGTCTCTGATGCTCGCTTTGACCGAGTCCAGCTGGGCCTGATGTCTCCCGATAACAATACCATGTTGTTCAAGGGCAGTCTTCACCTGGTTTGGGTCTGCTGGGTCCATAGTGGTCAGATTGTACTGTTAGGTTAGCAGGCAAGACCCAAAAGCAGACGAGATGAGCTGAAGCAACAAACTGTTTATTTTTCAGAGTTCTCCTTTAAGGAGCAAGAAAGTTCAAAAGTTCTCCTTTAAGGCCAAAAAGTCAGTTCAAAAACACAGAAGATAGTTGGACAAAGCACAGGAGATAACAGTTCGACAAAGCACAGAAGATGGTCCAAACTAACTGAGGCAGGTCGTGAACAACAAAAATCCAATAGCAAAAATCAGAAATAATCCAAGGCAAAACAGGCAGAGTAATCCAACAAACGTTACAAGAGAAACAGGCTCGTAACAGTCACACTCACTGTGGTAGAGGCACAATCTGACACCAGGCATAAGGCATCTTGAACTTAAATACGGGGTACAGGGAAGACTATTGGATGAGAGCAAACAAGGTAATGAGTTGATAAATTCAGGACAGGTGTAAACTAAGGTTGGCGGGAAAATCAGAAGGAGGGGCACATGACTGGCGTGGGAGGAGACAAAAGACACATGGCAAAACAAAAACAAAACATAGCAACACAGTGCACTACACATTCAGGCCAGCAGGGCAGTTTTAGAACAAACACTGACAATAGGCCTATAGGTGGCACAGGTAATAACTGAAACTACAGCTTAAAAGTATGATAATTAGCCTGAAAGGCAAAGAGCCTACCTTGCTCAAGAATCTAAGGCAGAATCTAGATGGATTTTTCTATAATTCCATTTCAAGAATGAAGCCTATGTTTGATTTACAGAGAGCCAATGACAATTACAGTAGCAAAGAATCTAATGCTCCTAGAGTGAAGTTTTCCTTTATCATTCACATTTCACCAGAGCATTAACACTCCAAAATAAACAATCTTTTCTCATACAGTGGGCCTTGTATTATCCTTACTTACTATTACCATGGAGCTGAACATATCATTCAAGCAGGACTGTCATCCTCAGTATTGCCCCAGCAATACTACTTTTTAGTGCAACATCAAACTTCAAATCTCACATGAAGTGCTAAAGTAATAGGATAATTTAAAAATATAGCCTATATAGGCTATAATAACCTGTTAAAATGTACCAAAATGCAGGAAAAAACTTCTAACTAATCCAAAATTTTCTGGGGGAGTACCCCCAGACCCCCCAGTAAGTCTACCCTACTGTAACAAATTAATATACCATCTTTGATCCACAACTGCTGGGTAGTCCTATTCTGTGACATTAGCAATATGATGTCCATGAAAAACCCAATTCCTCCTCCACCAGTATGACCAGCATTTTTAATGTGCCTACTGTAGGCCTAAGTCTAACACATTTTAGGCTAATCACCATGAAAATTTGCTAACACTACTTTGAAACATGTGATGGCACCTCTGCATACAAGTTTTTACAAACTTGATTTACAAATCGATTTCGTAGCTGGTTGTTATGATTAAAAATGCGTAAATCTAAGCATTGGAAAGCATGATGTTCAAACCAGGAGCCTCTATCAACTCTGGGGCTAAGCCCCCTAAAGTTCAGAACCTAGAATCACCCCTGATCTTTAGTATTTCTATGCAGTTCACACAAGTTATTGTACATCATCTACAAGTAGGTAAATATTTCATATTAATAACAGCTTTTGAGTTTTGAGACATTAAAGATGCCACCACAAAGCCCATGTTTTATTTTGCAAATTGGAATGGTACCTTTAGCCAAAGCACATAAATTACTACATCAAAGATGGCTTTCACAGTCTTGGTGATTGTTTTTTCTGCCTTTGTTGCTACAGTAGGTGTGTTTGTTTATTTGGTCCCTTGGTTTCTTCTTTGAGGGGCTTCTTTTATTATTATTAAAGGAATACTTCACCGATTTGTATTAAGCTTTATGTAACTAGCAACCAGTTAGTGTATTTAAATGGTAAAGGTTTCAGCACTGACTTCCACCCCTGAGAGCTAAAACATTATTTTTCTTGCCAGATTGTAATTACTCAGTGATGCAAAAATGGTCATATTGCATCACTGGGTAAAATTGGTGTGACCAAAAACTACAACAGGTTTGTATGTTTTCATCCCACCCATGTAGGGTGGGTGGGAACATAGCTTATTTAGCCTACACGGGTATTTCCCAGAATGCCACAGCTCCAGTCCGCACTTATTTGATTGCATATTAATCTTCACTGAAATGTAATATTTAAAATATCAATAAATAATTGAATAATTTAAAAGGTTATACATTTTACAGCCATCATTTTATTTGCATTTGTAAATTTATGTCTATTCTTTCACAAACCATCAATCAGACGACTGTAGTCACAACATAGTAGCCTTGGTTGGGAAAGACAATTAAGTAGTGACTTCAAGAACTTGATGTAGCCATTTGTGTGGCTCAACAGTGTTGTGAATATAGTGAGTTTTATAAAGTGGTTTTGTCAGCCCTCTGAATTATATAAAATTGGGGGCACATCCACATGAGTGATACAGTCTTTTCCTCCCATGTAGGTGAAATATAGGCCTACATTGTGTACAGTTCCCATGTGTGGTATAAGATTGGAATTCATGTAAATGTAAGACTGCCATCTAGCAGTTCCTCAGACCGACTCAGGAATGTGCTCTGGTGATGGCATGCCATTTCATGAACCTGACAACTGACACACATTTATTTGTCTAATTAGCAATTTCACACACCTGACACTCTGCTAGCATGCTAGCAATGCTAACATGATGATCATAAGACATAACTGAGTTGAATAACATCAATAACCAAAAATGTTAATTAGCATACCAACAATGCTAGCTAGCATGCTAATAATATTAACATGATGATCAGAAGACTTAGCTGAGTTGAATAGCGTCAAAAACTAAAAATGCTAATTAGCATGCTAACTATGCTAACTAACATGCTAACTAACCATCCCCCCACTGAGGACTTTTATTTTGAAATAGTTGTGGCCAGAGGATACAGTTGACAGGAGTCATAGTTGACATACAGTATAAAAGTATAAAAAGTATAAAAGTTACAAAGTTGAAAGTTACAAAGCAACAGAGTCCTCAGCGAGATCTACAAAATGCAGTTTGAATGAAGTTTCTACGTTAAGCAGTTCTAGCTGAATTAGGCGCAGAAGAAAAGCTGAAGAAAAATAATAATAAGAAGAAGACTCCGAAGAACAGTAGAGTGCATTTTCATGCACTCTAATAAGAAGATGTCTCCGAAGAACAGTAGAGTGCATTTTCATGCACTCTAATAAGAAGAAATCGAAGAACAATAACTTCGAACTAATAATAACCAGAGAATGCAATTTCAGAGAAATTACGAGTGCATTGAAAATGCAGTTGCTGTTTATAGTGGATTTTTTTAGATGACTGGAGGCATAATTGGATAACTGACAGTTGGAATGGTTGAACAGTTAATTAGATGAGAATTTTGAACCACAAGACAGTTAAGTTGACTAGCATGATAACAAGACTTAGCTTAGTTGAATAACATCAAAAGACAAAAATGCTGATTAGCATGCTAACCAATGCTAGCTAGCATGCTAATAGTGCTACCATGATAACCACAAGACTTAACCGAGTTGAATAGCATCAAAAACTAAAAATGTTAATTAGCCTGCTAGCTAGCATGCTAATAGTACTAGCATGATGACCACAACACTTAACTGAGTTGAATAGCACCAAAAACCAAAAATGCTAATCAGCATGCTAACTAAGCTAACATGTTAATAATGTTAGCCTGATGATCACAAGACTAAGCTGAGTTGAAAAGCATCAAAAACAGAAAATGCTCATTAGCATGCTAATTAAGCTAGCTAGCATGCTAACTAGCCATCCCGCCTCTGAGGACTTTTATTTTGAAATAGTTGTGGCCAGAGGAAACAGTTGACAGGAGTTATAGTTGATGACAGTTCACAGTTGAATAGCTGAGCAGTTTAAATGCCCTATAGTTTAAAAAATGACAGTTGAAGCCATAGACTGTATGGGTTGAAGCAGGTCACCAGTGATTGGTTATCACCAGGTGAAAATTTGCATATCCCTAAGATGATTGGCTAAGGCCCCATTATGACATCACCCACTCTAGCCTCACTCTAAACAGCTCAATGTTAAGTCAATGGGGAAAGTTTTAAAAGTTTAAAATAGTCATAGTTTCAAAAGTATTAAAGTTACAAAGTTGAAAGTTACAAAGCAAACGAGTAAACAGTAAGACCTTCGCAACGCAGTTTGAATGAAGTTTCTACGTTGAGCAGTTAGAGCTGAATTAGTTGCGTTAAAGAATAATAATAACTAGAGAATGTAATTTCAGAGAAATTACGAGTGCATTGAAAATGCAGTTGCTGTTTTTAGTGGATTTTTTAGACGACTGGAGGCATAATTGGATAACTGACAGTTGGAATGGTTGAACAGTTAATTAGAAGAAAAGTTTGAACCACATGACAGTTAAGTTGACTAGCATGATAACAAGACTTAGCTGAGTTGAATAGCATCAAAAAACAAAAATGCTAATTACCATGCTAACCATGCTAGCTAGAATACTAATAATGCTAGCATGATAATCAGAAGACATAGTTGAGTTGAATAGCATCAAAAACCAAAAATGCTAATTAGCATGTTAGCTAGCATGTTAATAGTACTAACATGATGACCACAACACTTAACTGAGTTGAGTAGCATCAAAAACCAAAAATGCAAATTAGCATGCTAACTAAGCTAACATGCTTATAATGCTAGCATGCTGAGTTGAGTTGAGCTGAGTTGAATAACATCAAAAACAGAAAAACAGAAAATGCTAATTAGCATGCTAACTAAGCTAGCTAGCATGTTAACTAGCCATCCCGCCACTGAGGACTTTTATTTTCAAATAGTTGTGGCCAGAGGAAACAGTTGACAGGAGTTATAGTTGATGACAGTTCACAGTTGAATTGATTGACAGTTTAATGGTTGAGTAGTTTAAATGCCCTATAATTTAAAAAATGACAGGTCGCCACTGATTGGTTATAACCAGGTGAAAATTTGCATATCCCTAAGATGATTGGCTAAGGCCCGATTATGACATCATTCACTCTAGCCTCACTCTAAACAGCTCAATGTTAAGTCAATGGGGAAAGTTTTAAAATTTTAAAATAGTCATAGTTTTAAAAGTATAAAAGTTACAAAGTTGAAAGTTACAAAGCAAACAAGTAAATGGTAAGACCTTCGAAACGCAGTTTGAATGAAGTTTCTACGTTGAGCGGTTAGAGCTGAATTAGTTGCGTTAAAGAATAATAACCTATAACTAGAGAATGTAATTTCAGAGAAATTACGAGTGCATTGAAAATGCAGTTGCTGTTTTAGTGGATTGTGTTGCAAATCATTTCAGTAAATATAACCGCAACAAATTTAGATGACTGGAGGCATAATTGGATGACTGACAGTTGGAATGATTGAATAGTTAATTAGTTGAAAAGTTTGAACCATATGACAGTTAATTTGACTAGCATATCATATATGTTAACATTCTAACTATGCTAACTAACATGTTAATTATGTTACCATGATGACCACAAATTAGCTGAGCTGAATTGTATCAATTAACAAAAATTTTGATTAATATGCTAACTACGCTAGCTAGAATGTTAATAATGCCAGCATGATGATCAGAGGACTTAGCTGAGTTGAATAGCATCAAAAAATTAAAATGCTAATTAGCAAGCTAACCATGTTAGTTAGCATTCTAAAAATGCTAACATTATGATCAGAAGACATAGCTGAGTTGAATAGCATCAAAAAACAAAAATGCTAATTAGCATGTTAACCATGTTAGCTAGCATGTTAATAATATTAACATGATGATCAGAAGGCTTAGCTGAGTTGAAACCAAAAATGCTAATTAGCATGCTAACTATGCTAACATGCTTATAATGATAGCATGATGAACACAAGACTTCGCTGAGTTGAATAGCATCAAAAACCAAAAATGCTAATTAGCATGGTAACTATGCTAACTAGTATGCTAACTAGCCATCCCGCCACTGAGGACTTTTATTTTGATATAGTTGTGGCCAGAGGAAACAGTTGACAGGAGTCATAGTTGATAACAGTTCACAGTTGGAATGGTTGAACAGTTGAATAGTAAAATCATTTTCCATCAAATTAGTATGATGAGGACTTTTAATTTGAAACAGTTGCGGACAGGAACCAGCTGGGACGACGCATCGTTGATGCCATCCGGAAGTTGAACTGAATCTGTAGTCTTAAGTGAGAGGATTGTAGTCTATGGAAGTGGTTGCTAAGCTGTTGTTAGGTATCTAAGATGATTGATAGGCTGTTGCTAGGGTAGTTGAAGTGGTTGCTAGGATGGTTGCTAGGTAAATGAAGTCAGTTGCCATGGTTCTTGCTAAGTTTCAAGTGTGAAAGTGGTTGCTATGTGGTTGCTAGGCAGTTGCTAGGATATTTGAAGTATTTGTCTATGCAGTTGCTAGGTTGCTAATGTTAATTCTATGGGAAATTTAATTTTTTTTAAATCCTCATTCATTCATTGACTGTCAACATTCATTCATTGACTGTCAACTTTTGAGAGAAAGTTGCATTCAGGTGTTTGAGAATTTCGTAGAGCCGTCGGCCGGCGTCACCTAAGCTATAGCCTAGATGTGGGCTGTTCGCTACACCGCTCTTTGAGCTCCTTAAAGTTTCCTCCACTAATGCCACTCTCAGCAATGATGTTTTTCATCTATGTCGGGCAGCTGGGATATTACGCCGGAGACGCTACATCCACCGTGGTTCTGGTCGCCATCGTACTGATGTTGCTACATCTATGCCTATGCTTGGTGCCAGTCCATCACATCAGCAAACATCGCTCCAGCCCACTGGCTTGGACTCTGGACACATCCTTGACTGGGCCACTGGGATCTGCTCATCTGCATCTCGGTCCGATCTTCAGGGTGCATGCTCATCAATGCAACTGCATGCGCAAAGCGGCAGTCTATCAGCCGCTCAGTCTCCTCACTCCTGCGACAATGAAGCCTCTCCACCAGCTCTCCTCGACATTGCAACGACTGTCCTTGGGCACTGACAGCGGAGATTCAATCAAAATAGCTCTGGTGAACTCGAGATCAGTAGCAAATAAGGCCCAATCTCAATTCACCCCTTGGCCCTACCCCTTACCCCTACCCCTCCGTTTTGCGCGTTCACGTGTAGGGGTAGGGCTATCCCAATACTCGTTAAGGCATAGGGGTAGGGGTAAGGGGGAGGGCTATGTAGCCCTCGAAACGTAGGGGTACGGACAGGCAGACTCCGTTTGGAGGGGTACGAGCTATTTCCCAGAATACAACCCGATTACCTGGCAACGCGAAACATTTTACAATGGCGGCGCCCGACGAGAGAAGAACACAAATGTAAGTAGCATTTTTTTTAACTGTTTTTAACCGTTTTAGATTGTGATAACTGATGTATTGTGTGAGGTTACTATGGTGGCAATGTGTAGTTTCTGTAAACGCCGTATGAGGAAAATCGCCGTTATTTACGTTGGAGTAATCAGTCAATGCACGTGAAAATGCCGAGTTGTCTCTTTTGAAATTGTATTTATTTGTATTTTTCTATAATGGATAAACGTGCATGCTATAATGTCATGTCGTGCCCCCAGAACAATGCTGAGCCCAGCAACTCCGATGTGCCATGCATCTTCCTTGTTCCTGCTCCGGTCACCTCACCATCTCGTTCTTGATGATTGCACTGTTGCCCGATTATGTTCATATTTTTAATTGACTGCACTGTTATTTGCACTATTTCTGAAAATAAGCTGCCTTACGAGTCTGTAATGTGAGTAATCTAATAAAAGAAATTAGCCTAAGGACAAAAGGTTTATGAGCATGATTAACGTTATCACATCAACATCATATGAGCGACAGGAACGGATATTTGTATGAAGAGATTTATTATACAAGGGATAACGAAACAAATGGGGGTACATTCACAAACAAAACATCTTAACAGATCATTTTAAAATATGTCAGGCATGTTTAGGCATCTTAGAACAGGCATGTTGTGGTCCAGTCGGCGATAATTTGTAGGATGACCCGGCGTCTGCTGGAAAGAAAAAACATGGAAAGATCAGGCTTTCATCCTCCCAAACCAACACATCGATGGCACACACAATGCAGTGCATTTATTTACCTCATCAAATCTGAACCTGGTACAAAGAAAACCGCTTCAAAAACGCATGAGCTGCATGTTTATCACAAACGGAACAAGGCGAGTAACGTTAACAAAGGCTACGCGTTAACGTTAGCTTATGCTTTCAGATAGGTTAGCCAGGTTACGATACTACTCCAATCAATAAATCAGCAAATCCAACGACACAAGCAAATTGTTTCTATATTACACGATATCACAAATGTACAGTTACAAGCAGTTTCAAACACACACACACATTATGATATCCACACACGCTTTACATGCGTTATTTGCATTAATCTACATACCGTAAGAAGCTCCAGCAATCCCAGATGTCGAAGACGCCTTCGCTTGATGGTATTCCTTCAATTCGATTCAAATATCTGTAAAAATACCCGAATTGCCCAGGACAGCGCTACAATACGGCAGCAGGCATGTTTGTTTATTTCTGGCTGATGAAGCTGTCGCTTCAGGTTACGTTACCAACTGACGGCGCGGACCTATGACGTACGTGACTGTAATAATACCAATTCATAGGGGTACAGGTTCAAGCCCTACCCCTTACAGCTCCGTTTGAAAGGCCGAGGGGTAGGGGTAAGGGGTAGGGGTAGAAAAATAGAATTGAGATTGGGCCTTAGTCATTTATCCTGAATGACTTTTTCACCTCCAATAACCTCGATCTACTATGCATTACGGAGACATGGTTAAGTGTCGGTGAGTCTAGTGTGTTCTCTGAACTTTTACCTCCAGATTGCACCTACTTCAGAACTCCAAGAACAACTGGGAGAGGTGGAGGGGTAGCAACAATTTTCAAGAAATGTTTCAACTGTAAGCAATTACCATCAACGCTTTACCCCAGCTTTGAACTGAATATGTTTCTGTTTAACCGATCCAACCCATTGCTTCTTGCCGTGATCTACCGCCCACCTAAGTACAACAAGAACTTCATGAATGATTTCTTAAACTTTCTGGCTGGCATTATGCCAGATTATGACAGAGTCTTAATTGTAGGAGATTTTAATATTCATTGTTGTTGTCCTGCAAAACCGATGGTTAAGGATTTTCTATCTGTTATTGGTTCTTTTAATTTTACTCAATATGTAACGACTCCTACTCAAAAGCAAGGTCATACTCTAGATCTTGTGCTGTCTTATGGCCTTCCCATTTTTAACCTTGAAGTTTATGATCCATTCTTTTCTGATCACATGCCTGTTTTGTTTGAGTTTTCCCTTCCTTGCCCTTCTAAAATGTGCGTGTCAACTTACCGTTGCCGCACGATTAAACCCTCCACTGCTAGTCAATACTCCTCAGCATTCAGTGAAGCCATGGATAATAATTTATTCTGTATGAATATTAGTAAGCCTACTGAAGATTTAATTTCTCTTCTTTATTCCACCTCCAAATCAATTTTGGATAATGTTGCTCCATTCAAGACTAAGCAAATGAAAGCTAAATCAGAGCCATGGTTAAACGAGATCAATTCTATTCAATTCAATTTTATTTGTAGAGCGCACAAATACAGTACATTGTCTCGCGGCGCTTTACAGACAGTACGGAAAGCATCCATGAGAATCAGGGGCAAGGAAAAACTCCTCGCTTTGTAAATAACTTGTTATGTAGGAAGAAACCTTGGGCAGATCCACGCCTCATGGACTCAGCCTACCTGCCTGGGGCCTAATAAAGCATCCGTAAAGTCTGATGCATAGATTGACCATGGTTGACACAAAACAGTATGAGTACTGAATGTAGTCAGAGATGATATGCACATAGTTTGTGTGACAGTCTGGGCCAAGGGATGGAGTCAGTAGTTGGAGTGTGGGATTAGTCAGTAATTGGAGTGAGATCAGAGTTCATTGGGTGTTGGTCGCCATCTAAGTAGTGGTCATCAGGGGGCCATCAGGCCAGTTCCATCACGGGCCTCAGAGAAAAGGGGAAGATGGTCCTGGTGTGTGGCTCCAGGGAGGTTGGTCAGATCACTCGTGCTGCGAGACGAGAATGTAGGAAGGCTGAGCGCAAATGGAAGAAGGATAGATTGCAAGTGTCCTATGCAATTTTAAAAGATACCTGGTGCAAATATCAGAAAACAGTTAAGCTTGAGAAAACTAAATATCTCTCTGATATTGTCTCAAAAAACCTACATAAACCCCAAGTACTCTTTAGAACTATCAACTCTGTTTTAAATACCCCTCAACCTACTTGTCTTAGTTTTTCTCCTGACACATGCAATAACTTCCTTAACCTCTTTGTTGACAAAATCCTCTCTATCAGATCATCTATTTCTAAACCAGCCTTTGATCCCCCAACACCTTTCACCTGCCCTGCTGCTCTCGGGGACGGACCATTGGTACACAGTAGAGATGGATGGATGACTTGTAATGAAAGACGCAAAATTCGTGGAACAAAGGAGACGTCTTTTTTGTAGCATCGTGTGTCTAAAGACAGGTGGAAATGTGCTGGCCTGTTGTAACAATCAAGGGGTTCTTTTGAATGACTAAATATGAATGCAATAAACAGATAATTCTGAGAATAAAGTACAAGGTAGGCTACAAATCTGAGTGCGTCTCTTAATTACAGGCTATGAAACGATGTCCCTTTCTTCGGTTTAACAGTAAAGGAGGATACACATGAAACAATAACCCAGGTCGCGCACAGTGGCGCTATTCACACATAATTAAATGTCCCAAACAATCCCAGGCATTGCAATTCCCCCTTTCATTCAGTCCTGAAAATAAACCTAAAAGTCCAAACTAAACGAAAGATGTCCTGTATTTTGCCAGGACCACGCACAAGAGTCAATAATCCAATCCAGGAAAGCAAGAGGGCCGCTGCCGACAAAACTTTGTCTGCGATATAGCAAACCAAAAATATAATCCACAGAAAAAAAAAGGAAAAATGGGATTGCTGTCTCTCTGCTAGGTCAAGCAATATGAAAACACAGAAAAACAATACATCTCACCAAATCTGGTGAATGAGTCCACCCAGCAGTCCGCGAAGGAAAATACGTTTTCTCGTGAAAATACGTTTTCTCAGTAGTCTACATTGTTTTTAGTTTCAAACTCAGTAAGCATATCCAAACACTCCTTGCCACAGCACTGAGTACGGGGTCATCCCTATGTTCCCCAGGTCCTATGTTCCCAGTTGCTTCCATGCAGCCGCACGGCAAGGCGCAGGTTGTTGCTGCTCCGTGCCCACCCTTGTGATGAGGGAAGGAGAGGGGGTGCCGCAAACTGAATTTCTTTGAACAGAGGCGCAGTGCGGAGCCCAGTGCGATATAGTCACGTTTAATTGATTTAAATGATTTAATTGAGATACTTAAGTCTTGTATGTAACAGTAGCTGCTTGAGAAGACAGTGGCAATCAGCCTAATGACAATTGTATGTTTGCAGTCAACTTGACTGAAGAGTGTGACACACAGCAAAAGCACACACACAGGGATTAAGTAAAGCATTGACAGTCATGGCCGTATACAGCATTTTGAAATTACAAGGTCCTAAATATGCGCACAGCATGCCGAAAATTTTTCAACATAGGAGATCTACTGAAATTTATAATTCTTAAAAATGCAATGGTGGGAGCACATCATGATAGACTTTTTTCTGATGGAAACACAGAAATTATACCCACTGAAAGTCAATGAGACACAGCTCCTCCTTCCTTCCTAATAGGCTACATAACGGAGCAATGCTGAATATTCAGCTGTATCTTTTTAGCACAGAATTCTTTAGGCTATTTATGATTTTGTGACAACAGTGTAACCTGCCACTGATTGTGTTTGGAAAAAATATCATTTACTTCAGTGAATGATTTAAATTCTCCAATGATTTAGTCTACAATAATGTGCTCCCACCACAGATTACAGTTTTAAAAATTGTGTTCATTTCACAGGTTTCAATTCTCTGCAAATTATAGGTCTATATTATAATGTGTGATTATCTAGCAAGTTCAGCCTTTAACACTATAAAGACATACCTTGCCTAAATATAGGCGATATTTACACTGAAATTAAACCCTCTCAATCTCTAGCAAGTACGTTACCAATGATGGTTCCGTATCATAGGTCCGACATCCCATTAGTCCGACATCCCATTAGTCCGAAAATGAGCCATTGAGGAGAGATCCCATTAGTCAGACATACCATTAGTCCGAAAAAAGAAGCCCATTGTTCCGACATCCCATTAGTCCGACGATACACATGTAGAGATGCATGGATGGCTTGTAAGGAGGCTATAGTAATTAATGACCAAAATATTGACGCTACTTGTCAGTGTTGAGCTGCTCTTGCTCCTCTGTGTGTGAGTGAATGCGTGTGGGCATATTGTGTGTGTCTCCTCCTCATTTTGAATGCGCTAATTTGTGATGGGTTTTGTAGTAGAAATGTGTTTAGACTGAAACAGTTTGATGTTCATTTGCACACACACACAAAAAAACACATCCACGGCTGATAGATAATTGTCGCAATTTAGGGGATGCGAACCTGGGTTGCCCGTGCAACTGCCATGCACGCACCCCACGTCTCTGCCGATGCTTTTATTTCATTAACCATTGAATAAATCCAGACTGCGGTCTATTTCCTAAAAACTCCGTCTGTCATTGTTTTTGTTAGACTGACGTGACACTCTGTGTGAATTCCGTTACGTTTTAAAACTCATAATTGGTAATTAAACAAAATCGATCACACAGAGTTTTGTCTTGGAAGAAAAGGGTCCTATGTTCCCCACCTTGCCTATATGACCACGGAAAGTGCAAGGGATATGCTTACGAGTCCACATTTCGTAGCCTATACAACCTGCGGAGTTTCGCACCATCTCTCCGTTGCCTTCATTATGCAGAAAGCAGATTTGGACAGATGAATGAATATTATATCTTAATTATTTGTTCTGTCATGTTCTAACCAACCATACTATAGTGGTCTGCAAGTAAGATAGTCAAATTATGCACAACTCCAAGGCCAATCTGGAGACGTCTTTTGCTCAAAATCTCATACTTGACTTGTCTTTTTCGTTTGGTAGCCAATCTATAGCCTAGGCTACCGCGATCTTACCTCACTCACGTCAGATGTAGCGCTACGCGCGTTCATCTGATATTCAGCGATACACGAATTATTTCAGGAGCCAGAAATCCTTGAATCTAACTGGGCAAACGGCTTGTCCATCAATTTAATTGACGTACACTGCAGCTAACCACATCGAAACCAACCGATGACGCTCGTTACGTTTGTTGGATTGGTTGGATTCAAAACAGTTGCTTCTTCGCTACGTCACACCCTCTACAGCAGCCAGCGGCCCTGATTGGTCCGGTTAGAGAATAATGGCTTGAAATCTCTCTGATGGACTTCAACATCAGATCGTTGCGCGGAAGTGCCTTACGAAAGTTACGTAGCGCATGATCTGACGTGAGTGAGGTAAACCGCGATCAGACATTATATCCATATACTTTGATTTTGGAGAAATTAGTGCATTCAACTTTTGGGACATGGTTGTTCGTTTTTGTGCTAATTTAGGCTATTCTTAAAACCGGCTGCTTTCTGCATCGGCCACCCGACGCTTCCTTATCCTTGCAACTTCTCCAAGTTTAGGCCACTTGTTGTTTCCAGTAGATTTTTTTCGTTAGGATATTAACCTTGTTTGATTTATAATGTGGTGAAACTTGGGAATTAGTGCCGAATAGACCGCTGGTATTTTGTAATTGTGTTATTCACTGCTTAAACCAGCGCACTTCAGCAGCAGCCTTTTTTTTTCCCAGC
>JAODXP020000095.1:132876-156617 GCA_027497455.2 Sardinella longiceps | reverse complement strand
AAGTGTTATATCTAATACATGAAACTCAACAAAGTGACACAAGCCCTAACGGACAGACAGACGAAATGGTGAGACAGACAAAGACATACAAAGACAAACACGACAGACAGACAAATAGACAGACAGGTAAGACGGACAAACAAGCAGACTGTGACAGGGACAAAGTCAACAAGACAGGACTGGGGAGTTAGTATTAAGGTGTATTCTGATAACTGCGTAGAATGGTCTGTAATTGTCATTGATTAGTTATGATTGCCTTGTGGGAGTTGCTAGTGTAAGCCTATATATGGAATGAGGAGGGAAAGGAGAGAAGAGGGAAAAAAAGATAATAATAATAATAATAATAATAATAATAAAAATAATAATAAAGTAAGGAGGAGGGAGAAAGGAAAAAAAAAGGGGGGGGGGTGATGTATGATATGGTATACAAACGGCTTCCTCGTATTATGGTTTTGTTTCTGGTAAGTTTAGAAATGATAGAAATGGGGACCAGGTATTTTCAAAGGCTGACATTTGCTTCTTTTTGTGTGCATGGTGTTTTTCTATTGTAATGTATTCTTTGATTAGGTTTGTCCAGTGATTGATATGGCAGGATTTTTTTGATTTCCAATTCTGGAGGACTACTTTCTTAGCGACAGCTAGAGAGATGAGCAATGGATTTTTGTATTTTTGCGGAAGGTGGATTGTGGATGTGTCACCGAGCAGACAGAGTTTTGGAGACGATGGGATTCTGTAGTTCTGGATGGTGCAAGTGCTTGTGACCATAACCAAAAGACTGAACTGGTTGACAGAGCCATATTGCATGTAGAGGTATCTGTGCTACCTAAGGTGCATTGTGAGCAAGTGCCTGTGTTGGTGAATCCCATTTTGAACATTTTGTTTTGAGTGATGTGAGATCTATGAATTACTTTATACTGTATAAGCTGTAGGTTTGTGTTTGTGGTCATGGTGAAAGTGTTATTGCAAATTTTTTCCCAATAATCAGGGTTGGGAGAGAAGGCCAGGTCCTGTTCCCACTTAGCTGTAGGGAGTGTTATTGTTGATGTGAGTTTGGTGATTATTGTATATAGTTGGGAGGTTAATTTTTTGAAATTATTCATTTTTGTCAGATGTTCTATTAGATTTGAAGGTTGTAATTTATTGTTGGTGAGACTGGTTTTATCTTTGATTTTTAGTTTAAGCTGTTGATAATGAAGGAACTGTTCTCTCCCAACCCCGTATTTCTGAATCAGTGTATGAAATGATATAAATTGGTGGTTCTCAAAGAGGTGGTGAAGATGAGTAATCCCTTTTTGCGCCCATGTGGAGAAGTGAAAAGGTTTATTCTGTAACATGAAGGCTTGGTTGTGCCAGAGTGGGGTGTGTTTGTTTGGTGCGAGTGGTGATTTTGTGATTTGACTTGTTTTCCACCAGGCTGTCAGAGTGGAATTGATGGTAATTAGTTGACAGAGGTTGGATTTCTTGATTGATTGTGGGAGGAAAGGGAGGTCTGCAATTGATAAATCTGTGCATTGGTTTTGTTCCAGTTTGAGCCAGGGGTAATTGTGATTTTGTATATTGATCCATTTAACTATGTACTGTAACTGGTTTGCTAGGTAGTAGTGATGGAAGTTTGGGGCCTCAAGTCCCCCATGTGATTTTTTATTTTGGAGTGTTGTGAGTGATATTCTGGGTTTGTTATATTTCCAATAAAATTGTGTTGTTAATGAATTGAGAGATTTGAACCAGTTGTCTGTAGGGGTAATGGGGATCATCGAGAATAAGTAGTTAATTTGAGGGAGGGTTTTCATTTTAACTGCGGCTATTCTTCCAATAAGTGTAAGTGGATGTTTGGACCAACGTTTATAATCATCTTCAATTTTCCTGAGGAGGGGTGTATAGTTGAGAGTGAAAAGCTCTGACAGCCTGGGGGAAATATGAATGCCTAAGTACTTTATGTTGCCAGTGTGAAAGCGGAAAGAAATGTCCTGAACTCCAGAGTCCCATGCATCGTCCGTGAGAGGTAGTAAAATTGATTTGTTCCAGTTGATGGTGTAATGTGATACATGAGAAAAGTTATTAATGATATTGAAAGTTTCTTGAAGTGATATCTGTGGTTCCTGTAAGTAAAGTAGGAGGTCATCTGCGTAAAGACTGATTTTGTGTTGTGTGTTTGCTACTTGAATTCCTTTGATTGTGTTGTTTTGCCGTATAGCTGCTGCAAGAGGTTCAATGAAAATAGCAAAAAGGGAAGGCGAGAGGGGACATCCTTGTCTGGTACCCTGGTGCAGTGTGAAACTATGTGAGGTGATTCCATTAGTGGTGATTGTGGCCCTAGGTGTTGTGTACAGTGTTTTAACCCAATGGATGAACGACTCTCCAAAGCCAAACCTATGGAGAGTGTTGAATAAAAATGACCAGTTAACTTTGTCAAAGGCTTTTTCAGCGTCGAGTGAAATGATAATGGTTTTCTGTTGTGTTATTTGTGATATATTGACTAGATTGAATAATCTGCGGACGTTGTCTGTGGCGTGTCTGTTTTTTATGAAGCCTGTTTGATCTGGGTGAATAAGTGTGGAGGTAACTGTTTCAATTCTGGTGGCTAGTGCTTTGGTGATAATTTTTAAATCGGTGTTTAAAAGTGACAGAGGTCGGTAGCTAGTGGGATTTGATGGGTCTTTGTTAGGTTTTAACAGTAATGTCATGGCTGCTGTGTTCATGTGTTTTGGTATGGTGGAGGTGTTTTTTATTTCTGTGGTTACTCTGTAAAATAGTGGAGATAATATGTCCCAAAATTGCCTATAAAATTCTGCTGGAAAACCATCTGGTCCGGGAGATTTGTTGCTGGGGATTTTATTGAGGGCTTCAGTAAGTTCATTGAGGGTAAGAGGTGCATCCAGACTGTTATTTTGTTCTGTGGTTAATTTTGGTAATGTAACATTATCTAAGAAGGTGTCTATTTCTTTTTGTGTGGGTTGATGAGTGGGAGAATAAAGGTTGCTGTAAAAGTTCCGAAATATGTTGTTTATTTCCTGTGGGTCCTGGGTAATGTTGCCTGTGGGGTCTGAAATGGCTGGGATGAGTGATTTTTCTTTCTTGTGTTGGAGTAAGTTTGCTAAATATTTACTGTTGACTTTATTGCTGTATTGAAATCCATTATATTTCAGTTGTATTTGAAAGTCTGTTTTTTTCTGTATAATCTCATTTAGTTGTGTTCTGAGTTTTTCTAAATCCTGTTGCTTTTGTTCACTAGGGTGGTGGGTTATTTCATTTGTTAAGAGTTTGATATTTTGTTCTAATGTGTTTTCCAATTGTTGTTGCTGTTTTTTCCTGTGTGATGAATATGAAATGATTTTTCCTCTGATTACGGCCTTTGCAGTTTCCCAAAGCAGTGAGGGTGAGGAGTTTGGAGAGTCGTTCATCTCCAGAAAGAATGCCCACTCACGCCTTATAAGGGTTGTAAAGTCGGGGTCTTCTAGCAGGGAGTTGTTGAAGCGCCATGTGGTTGGAGGCTTGGTATATGTCTGAGTATTAATTGAGAGAGAGACCGGGGCATGATCACTGATTACTATTGAGTGGATTTTATTATCTGATATTTTGGGTATTAGTGAGTTGCTGACAATAAATAGATCAATTCTAGATGAGCATTGGTGGGTTGATGAAAAATATGAATATTCTCTTATAGATGGGTTGCTCACTCTCCAGCTGTCACTAAGGCCGTAGTCCTCCATATATTGTTTAATTGTGTCAGTGGAATGCCAGTTCCTTGTGTTGCCAGAGGTGCTTGAGCGGTCAATTGTGGGATTAATGACAGTGTTGAAGTCTCCTGCTATGATGAGGTTATTTGAATTTGATAAATGAGAAAAAAGATTATGGAAAAAAGATGAATCATCATTGTTTGGGCCATATAAGTTTACCAGTGTAAATGTTAAGTGGTTAATATTTGCATTTATAATGATGAATCTTCCATCTGGATCTGTTATGGATTGGATAAGTGAGAATTGAGTAGCTTTATTTATTAATATTGAAACACCTCTTTGTTTGCTATTGTATGTTGAAGAATAAATTTTGTCAAATTGTCCTAGTTTAAGATTCTGTGATTCTATATCTGTTAGATGTGTTTCTTGTAGGAAGCAAATGTCAGCCCTTAATTTTGTTAAATGATTGATTACTTTAAGTCGTTTGGATTGGTTACGGAAGCCGCGAATATTCCATGATATCAGTTTAAGTGGCTGCATGAGGTTGTGGAAGGTATGTCAAATTTGTAAGCTGGTAGTGTATATTTAGAATAGGGGACATAAAAGTAAAAGGAGAGGGAAAAAGGGGGAGGGGGTAGCAGGATTGAGTTGAGGTAGTGTAGTGTGTATATTTTTGTAGAATGGATGGATGCGAGTTATCTTGCATGGTAGCTTATTTGGAGTTGAGCTGGGAGGTAAGAGTGATAATAAGAGGCAATACAGACCTAACAGACAGATATTGAACAAAGGGGTTTCACATATATTGACACAGACGGACAGAAAGACAAGACAAGGACAAGTAATATAGAAATACATTGTGAGTCAGTGGTGAGAGAGAGAGAGAGAGAGAGAGAGAGAGCGCCAGAAAGAGAGAGCCGGGAAGAGAGAGAGAGAGACAGAGAGAGAGAGAGAGATCAACAAGGGAAAAAAAAAAAAAAGGCCTAACTAAGGAGCCGCAAAAAGGAGGGAGAGAGAGAAAAAAAGAAAATAAGTAAAAAAAAAAAATTTAAATAAGTAAATAAATAAATATGTAGGCCTACTGGAATGGCAGAAAAAAGAAGGGAAAAGAACAAAAAGAACAAAATAGAAACAAATCAATCAAACTAATAGGCCTAAACAAAAATAAAACTAAACAGTAGGTCTACTGGCTAAATTCAGTGGACTGCAGGGTAAACCTGTGAGCTTAGAGGTGTAGCTTATAATTTAAGACTGGCAAAATCAAAGATACTTGGTAATCATGTTACAGCATAATTATATGGTCAGAATAGCCATGGTGTTATTTCGGGGCTTCTGAATAATTGTCCATTTATGTAGAGTTTGTCGACTGTCAGTACTGCACATATGTTGTTTTTCCGTTGTTCTTTTAGGATAGGATAGAGGGCTTTTCTTCGTTCATTGATTTCCCGAGGGTATTGGTCATTCATCCCAAAGTTTGTGTCCTTTAGTAGAAGTAGTAGTTGAAATGAATGTTAACATCCTGGACACAGGCTCAAAAGACCGCTAAGCTAAGAAGTGTTCAACATATCTGTATCTGACTCATCCACTCGACTCAGCCTACCTCTGCGTCCCTCTTCCAACGAGTGTACAAACAGCGCGGCGTCTTCAGAAGTATCGAATCTCCTTGCTTTTCCATCCACAGTCACCTTTAGAGTGGCCGGATACAGCAATGCATATGTCACGTTAAGGTTCTTTAGCCGTGCTTTTGCATCATCGAATGCCCTGCGCCTCCGCACAACCTCAGCCGAGAAGTCGTTGAAAAAGGAGACTTTAGGCTCTCTGGGTGCAGAGGGATCTTGAATGTCGGAGCTCTTTCGCCTCGCCGCTTCCATCACTCGCTGTTTGTCCCGAAAGTTATGAAACTTCAGGATCAGTGGTCTTGGACGCTGGTTAGGGCCGGGTTTCGAAGCCATAGATCTGTGAGCTCGGTCGAGTTTCACACGGTCGCCTTTCACAGACATTTGCAGGTGTTCAGGGATCCATTTTTCCAAGAATTTAACCGGATCTTTGCCCTCTGTGTCTTCTGGCAAACCCACGACGCGAACATTACACCTGCGACCTCGATTGTCCAAGTCATCTATATGTTCAAGCATATCATGAACTTGTTTCTCAAGAAATGCTATTCTAGTTACAGAGGCTTGGGCAGTTTCTTCCACATCAACTATTCGCTTTTCAGCCTCCTCAATGCGTGTGGCAACCGATTGTATTTGCGAGGTCTGCTCTTTAATAGCATCTAAAACTGTGGAAATTTTTGTGTCGATGACTTTCGTGAGATTGTCTGTGATATTATCCAAAGCCTCGATAATGTTAGGCTCCATGCCTGCATTAGCATTCGCTAGCTCACCTCTGACGGCAGATTTCACGGCTTTCTGAAGTTTTTTCGACGCCTTCTTGTCCATACTCGACTTTTTCAGAAAATATGTGTCCAGGCTCATGTTAGGGTAACTCCCTCACAATTTGGTTAAATGTCCGTTGCACAAACATGTATTTATTTATGAAATGATAAGAAAAGCCACTGGAGCTGCCACACAGTGCTGCTCACTCTACGCCGCCATCTTGTTCCCCAGTCCCACCATTGCATTTTTAAAAAATTGTGTTCATTTTACAGATTGCTGTGAGATCATTTTGAAGTTTTCCATCACCCAATTTCAGAAATGGAACACCCTCATTTTAGGTGGTGCTGAAGTCTCACACAACCGATGGGAGAAGGGAATAAGTGAGAGGGCGTTTGGAGTGTCTCAGACCTTTCCCTTTACTGTGGCAGCGCAGCTATGCATAATAGTGTATCTAATACAATAAGTAAGTTTAGCAAAGAGTACCGTAATTTCGACTATTAGCCGCGGCTTATACATTGATTTTACAAAATTTATTCCGCTATGAGGTTAAAACAGGGGGGCAGTTAATATGGTGTTAATACGTTTTTTTTTTTTTTTACTTGCATAAAACACTGTCCTGCGGCTTATACACAATGCGGCTTATATGCAGGAAATTACTGTAGTTCAAACACTATTTCAGTAGATTTCCTATGTTGAAAATTTTTCATCAATTTATCATCTAGGACCTCAGTAATTTCAAAATGCTGGCTACGGCCATGAACAAGATTCTAAATATTTGCGATTTAAACAGAAAGCGTCACTCTACGAGGAGAAAGCATTACTTACCTGTACTGATTGTGAAAGTGCACGTAATCTGTAGACAAAGAGAGAAAGAGGAGTGGAGACAGTAACGTTATCTCGTCTCCTGGACCAAAAGCAGACAGCGACCTTAAACGCTGGGAGCTATTTAAAGAGCCCAGCTGATAATTACTTACCTGAGGAGGCGGGGCAGTGGGACGATTTCAGATCACCACCGGTACTCTACTGTTACACAAGCAAACAAAAGTACACAAGGGAAAACAGAGGAGAAAAAAACGTATAAGAATAAAAATAAGAATGAAATGAATTAAAAAAATCAATTGAAAAACAAGAACGCATGCACAGTATTCATATCAATTATCAGTGCTTTAAATTTGTCTGCAGACACAAGTTGGTTCAGTTTTAAAACTTCTTGTAGCTAGTTCCACTTATTTGGTGCAAAATACTGAGCCAGTTTCCCAACCTCAGATTTAACTGTAGGTGTTTCAAGGGTTATAAAACCATGGGACCTTGTATTGTTTTAGCTGTCTCTAATTACAAAAAGTGAAGACAGATAAGGAGGTAGTTTACCCTACAATGTCTTGTGAGTAAACAGGAGGTAGTGTCTTTCCCTCCTTTCAGTGAGGGAAGGCCATCCTACACCCTCATAAAGTTTACAATGATTAGTTTTAAAACTATCACCAGTTATAAAACGAAGAGCACTGTGGTAAACCTTGTCAAGAGCTTTCAAAGAAGAAGGAGCAGAGTGCATGTAAAGAATATCACCATAGTCTAGAACTGACAAAATAGTGGACTGAACAATGGACTTTCTATTTTCTAGAGAAATAAAAAGCATGACCTAATCCTATAGCGCCTAGCTTAATTTTCACCTTCTTTGTAAGCTCAAACACATGACTTTTAAAAGAAAGCTTATTATCAAGCCATATACCAAGATATTTATACTGAATAACTTGCTCAATATGTGTTCCATTAAGGGAACATACAGTGTAGGCATTAAGATCACACAATCTCGATCTGGTAAATAGCATGAATTTAGTCTTAGTTTCATTCAGAACAAGTCTAAGGCTTTTAAATGAATTCTGAACATAGTCAAATGCACACTGAAGGTATGACACAGCTTTCTCTATGGATTCTGCACAAGCATAAAGGATTGTATCATCAGCATAAAAATGAAACTTACAGTGTTCTAGTGAATCACATATATCATTAATATACAGAGTAAACAATAATGGGCCCAAAATTGAGCCTTGAGGCACACAATTTCTTAACCCTACTGCCTCTGAAGTCAATCCAGGCACATTTACACATTGTGTTCTTTCAGAAAGATAGTCATGAAACCATCCATAAGAACCATAAGAAACCATCCATAAGAACCCAAAAAAAGATAGTTTTTGAAGGAGGAGACTATAATTAACAGTATCAAAGGCCTTTGATTAATCAATAAACAAGGCTGCACAGTTATTCCTGGAATCTATAGCAGAGATATCTTGCTGGCAAACACAGACAAACCAACGCGACCGAAAACATAACCTCCTTGGCGGAGGCAATAACAAAAATTGTAAGATGTTTTTTTTTTTTTTTTACCCTAAATAGTTAGGAAATTGAAAAAAAAAAATTGACACTTTTTTTCCTTGGTTCATCCCCTGTATAAGCCATACGGTCGGTTTCCACAGGGCGAAAACTCAGCGAATTTCACCAGGCAAATCTTCGCTGGGGGCGTGTACCTAGCAGGGCTCTCTGGGTCGTAGCAGGTTGTCTGGGTCGGTGGCGCCGGGTTGCCCATGTTAACCTAGCAGCTAAACTTAACTTGGATTTACAGTGGTTTATTTACCCCTATCATGTAACACACACAAATGTTCGTTTTGGTTTTATTTTATTGTCAATGGTAATTTGTGTCCCTCAAGTCAATATTGACTGATATCAGTGTGCTAACACGGCTAATCGTTAGCTAGTTGTTAGCATTGAGCTAACTGAAGTTATTAAGCTCATTTGTAAACCTACAGTGTTCTACCAGCCACGATAGCACTCGTATACAACATTAAACACAATCGGGGCCGATGTAGACAGAAGCTATGGCCCAAGGACCCTTTAATCAAATAATATTATTTGATTAAAGGGTCCTTGGGCCATAGTTTCTTAAAAATATTATTTTTCATGTAACAACGTCATGGATGCCTCCATGATGTTTGCAAAATTTTGTACTCCCGTCCTTGTCTTGTCACGTAATGTTTCAAATGAACTTGATTGGTTATCGCCTGGCGAAATTGGCCAAAAGTTAAACATTTCTCAACTTTTTCCGCCGGTCTTGGCGAATTCGCCACTCGCAGGCGATTCGCCTCCCATTCATTTCAATGGGAGGTAGGCAAAATTTTCGCCCTGTGGAAACCGACCGATAGACTTACATTATGGCTGAATAGGGTAAAAATTTTAACAGATATCCTTTCGAAACATGTTAAGTTGAATATTAACATTGAGACAATACTTTTTTGTATTGCAAGTTTTCTGAAACAATTTGTATGTCCATGTAGATGAGACTTAAATTTTTAAGGTGAGGTTGAGTTTACAGTATACAGTATATATTTCTTTCTGTATTGATTTATATGTAAACTTACAGAGGTCGAATTGGTGGGTGGTTCTCGCTGTTCTGGGAGAGTGGAGCTGCTTCATAAGGAGACCAGACACACAGTGTGTGATGCTAACTTTGACTGGCAGGATGCAGAGGTTGTGTGTCGAGAGCTGGACTGTGGGGCTCCTGTACAGATGCTGGGAGCAGCCATATTTGGAGAGGGAGAAGGCCAGGTGTTGCCCGAGGAGATCCAGTGTGGAGGAAATGAGAGTCACATTCACCTCTGCCCAACATCTCCTGCACCCTCATATAACTGCTCTCACAAACACGATGTTGGATTAGTCTGTGCAGGTTATCTATGAATCAGACATTACAAATTCTATTAGTATTGCCCACTCATATTTGTAAATTATATTAAGTTGTATTTAATCATGAAGTAAATTATGAACTTTTCAAGTGTGTACACAGTGTGAAGTCTATCTATGTTTCCTCAGATAATGTGAGGTTGGTTAATGGCAGTCGATGTTCTGGGAGAATGGAGGTCTATCATGAAGGACAGTGGGGCACGGCATGTGATGATGGATGGTATCAAAATGTTCTTACAGTGGTGTGCAGAGAGCTTGACTGTGGTGAATCTGTAAGCTTTCTGCACAGAGCTCAATTTGGAGAGGGATCAGGGAAGATCTGGTTGCGTGAAATGACATGTGAGGGATCAGAGTCCACACTGAAAAAATGTCGCCATGAGGGGTGGGGTGACAACACCTGTACACATCGTAAGGATGCTGCAATCATTTGTTCAGGTAAGCAGCATGGCTGTGCTTTGGAATGGGATATTTTAGAATGTGTTAGTCATGGATGATTTTCTTTAAATTCTCAGGTTTGATAAGTATGAATGAATTTTCAAGCAATTCTTCCAATTGGTGGTGAACTTAAGCATAGAGAACATTGTTGGTGGACATTAGTTAATCTTACAGCACAATGTCTCTTCTGCATGGATTGAACAAAAATACAGTACTCTTTTATGCAGTGGTTGCAGCAAGTAACATTGGAGGTTTTTTTTGAGAATTTGATGCAGATTTTAGACATGGTGTCATGATCAAGTTAAATTAATTTACTGCATGGGGAAGTGAAATTCTGATGGCCTCAGATCGGACTCGATCCTTGGACCCCAGATTTATGGTATGACACCGTAGCCCGCTGAGCCACGAGCTTCTATCATTGGGTACTGCCATTGTTATGAGACATCTACTCCATCTTGGTGATGTGATGTGGACGAAATACATGTACTGTATATCTAAGGTATTTTTGTATTTAAAATATGGTGACGAAATTTGCATTATTGCTTCTCTTTAAGCTCGAGTGCCCAGGCTGATTAATGGACCCCATCCCTGTTCTGGAAGAGTAGAGCTGTATCACGACATGATGTGGGCCACAGTTTGTGATGCTGTCTTTGACTGGCAGGATGCAGAGGTTGTGTGTCGAGAAGTGGACTGTGGGCCTCCTGTAGAGGTGCTGGGAGCAGCTGCATTTGGAGAGGGAGTGGACAGGGTCGTATCAAAGGAGATCCAGTGTGGAGGAAATGAGACTCAGATTCAGTCCTGTCCTGTATCATCTGATGGAGACCTCAGCTGCTCTCATAGGAATGATGTGGGACTGACCTGTGGAGGTACAAATAACCTCACAATAATCTTCCTGAAACATGCCATATCTATGTACTGCTAAAATGTAATTTGTCTCTACTTGTAGATGCTATGAGGTTGGTGAATGGAAGCAGTCGCTGTTCTGGACGAGTTGAAATTATCCATGGAGGACAGTGGGGCACAGTGTGTGATAACGGATGGGACCTGCGTGATGCTGCAGTGGTGTGTAGAGAGCTGGGCTGTGGAGAGCCTATAGAAGCTCTCAAAGGTGCTCATTTTGGACAGGGAGCAGGACGGATTTGGATGAGTGAAGTGGATTGTGTGGGCTCTGAGGCCTCAGTGAAACACTGCAGGTCACACAAATGGTTTGCAGAAAAGTGTGGTCATAATCAGGATGCTGCAATCATCTGCTCAGGTAAAGTGACCGCCACTAATGTTTATTAGTTGTTCTGGCTGGGAAAAGAGGGTAATAGAATAGATAGAAGCATCATGCATAAAAATGTAAAATCACATTTATCTATCTAGGACTTCCCAATTTGTGGTTGTTCAGTTTACTACCATGGAATGGTTTTAGAATCTCGGAATGTTCAGGTGTGAAAAAGCCTATCGCATAGCATAGTCTGCATGCACTCTAATGTTCATAAGAAGTTGTCTGGAAGAAAAATACAGAACAGTGCATTGCACTCTAACAAGAAGGTTGCCTCAAGGAATAACGAGAAATTACTCTCCATGCTTTAATTAATAGGCTTGATATGTTAAATTCCAGGAGTCAAACTAGTGGGTCCTACTCCCCATTCTGGGAGACTGGAGATACTTCATAAGAAGACCGGATACACAGTGTGTGATGCTGCCTTTGACTGGCAGGATGCAGAGGTTGTGTGTCGAGAGCTGGATCTTGGGGCTCCTGTAGAGGTGCTGGGAGCAGCTGCATTTGGAGAGGGAGAGGGCCAGGTGTGGTCAGAGGAGATCCAGTGTGGAGGACATGAGACTCAGATTGAGTCCTGTCCTGTATCCCCTGTTGGAGACCTCAGCTGCTCTCACAGGAATGATGTGGGACTGACCTGTGGAGGTACACATAATACCTCAGTAATCATACTATAACAAACCATATTTAAATACTGCCAAAAAAAACCTTATCATTTGGTTGTAGGTGCTGTAAGGTTGGTGAATGGAAGCAGT
Source organism: Sardinella longiceps (assembly GCA_027497455.2). Taxonomy (NCBI): domain Eukaryota; kingdom Metazoa; phylum Chordata; class Actinopteri; order Clupeiformes; family Clupeidae; genus Sardinella; species Sardinella longiceps. Next base: position 144,385 of record JAODXP020000095.1, on the reverse strand, counting down.
CGCTGTTCTGGAAGAGTTGAAGTTCTCCACAATGGACAGTGGGGAACAGTGTGTCATGACACATGGGACCTGCTTGATGCTGCAGTGGTGTGTAGAGAGCTGGGCTGTGGAGAGGCTATAGAAGCTGTTTATGGTGCTCGTTTTGGACAGGGAGTAGGAACTATTTGGATGAGTGATGTTCAGTGTGTGGGCTCTGAGGCCTCACTGAAGGACTGCAGGTCACACAAATGGGGTGCAGAAGATTGTTTTCATTATTGGGATGTAGGTGTCATCTGCTCAGGTAAAGAGACAGTGACTTATGCTTATTATGTGATCATAAATACATATAGATCCTACTAATATTAATGAAAAAATATAATGCATGAAAATTATCTGCCTTCCAAAGTGGGGAATGACAGAATAAGTCTGAGAACCACTGATCTAATTTAATGTTGTTTTTTTCTCTCTTTGGATAGAGATTAAATTTTGATAATTAATAAAAAATGTCATTCTAGGAGTCAAACTGGTGGGTGATTCTCCCTGTTCTGGGAGAGTGGAGCTGCTTCATAAGGAGACCAAACACACCGTGTGTGATGCTGCCTTTGACTGGCAGGATGCAGAGGTTGTGTGTCGAGGGATGGAATGTGGAGCTCCTGTAGAGATGCTGGGAGCAGCTGCATTTGGAGAGGGAGAGGGCCAGGTGTGGTCAGAGGAGATCCAGTGCGAAGGACACGAGATGAACATTGATGTCTGCCCAACATCTTCTCTACCCTCACATAACTGTTCTCACAAACAGGATGTTGGATTAGTTTGTGCAGGTTATCCAAGATTAAAATGTTACCAACTTCAATCCCATTGCATACTGTACAATAATGTTACTTTTACTGCAACTAGTAGCGGTGGAAGTAATTTACTGCCAGTGACATACAGCGACTCAAGATTTGGCTTGCAAACTGAGACAAGGACAGACTATATTTCACTGGCAGTTAAATTTGTCAAAATTTGTCATTGTCTCTCACCATGAAGTTGGAAAAAAAAAAAAAAAAAAGTGTGCACACAGCTTAATATCTTTATCTCTGTTCCCTCAGATACGGTGAGGTTGGTGAATGGAGGCAGTCGATGCTCTGGGAGAGTGGAGGTTTATCATAGAGGAGAGTGGGGCACAGTGTGTGATTTTAAGTGGGATATGAGGGATGCTGCAGTGGTGTGTAGAGAGCTGGACTGTGGTGATGCTGTAGAAGCTCTGCACGATGCTCACTTTGGAGAGGGATCAGGGAAGATCTGGCTGGATAAGGTGAACTGTGAGGGATCAGAGTCCAGACTGAAGAGATGTGACCATCCAGGGTTTTATGGGGGTTACTGTCGTCATAGCAACAGCGCTGGAGTCATTTGTTCAGGTAAGCTGCAAAGCTCTAACCTCACTCACGTCAGATGCAGCGCCCCCTTGGGCGCAAGTATCCGAGATTGCGTCCATTGAAAGGTATTTCAGAACCGATAATGAACGAACTGACCAACCGGGAGGCCGTATGAAGCCCCGGGCGGGATTTTTGACGTAGTTCATCTCTTGCAAACTTACAAAACACAACTGACAGCTATATATGAAAGAGACATCTATTATGCCAGTTGAATCGAGTATTGTGGCAATTATGCCGCAGATTCTAGCGTTTATGTTTGTTTGGAACAGGTGAAAAACTAGAAATCGCGTTGGATCACGGGATGCAATTGGTAGGTCTCGATTTAAGTGGTTGAAGTAAGATTAAGGACAAGTGGTTTGTCCACGTATGTGCAGGATTTTTTGATGAAGTCCAGTCTTCTGAAACAACTCTCTGAAGGGATCTCAGATGAGCCTTGCTATGCATCATTTCACGTTAGCAAAGCTCTGCTTTGAAATTGGATAATTGGGAACTATGTTTACAAACACCTTAGAGAGAGAGAGACAAACTTTTTTCTTAAACTGCCGAACATTGAAGTTTTGTCTGTGTCAGGTCAGTCAATATTTTTACATTCATATATGTGAAATGAAACTTTTTGTAGAGATTAGTGCTGTCAAATCATGCAATAAAATTTTCAAATCATAACATTTTTCTATGATTATTCACTTTTAATCACAATTCATTTCTTTCAGTTAGAATTTGGGTGCTACGGTATGTTGGACCCTTCTTTTCCCCTTGAAATAACATTATAACAAATATAAATACCGTAACAAATAACATTAGTGGCAGAAAATGCCACTTCACTAATAAATCTAAGTTATACTCCTCTGGGGAATTAACAGAACATACATATAGTCTAAGCGAATTAGCCCAAAAAAGGGTCAAAGGTGGAAGTAAATATAGCCAAAGCATATTTTGTATCATTTGAAGCAGAATTTTCTGTAGATTAAGAATTTGGGGTGCCTGCAGCACCAATTTGTATCGGGAAAAAATTATAGGGCTTTAAATAGGCCATGGTATAATGATTATTATATAGGTCTGAATAGGGCTATTTTTTTCCTTTGGTCCTATCAACATAAAACTTTATACAATGAAAGTACCCATGGAAAGTAGCATTTTTTGTATTACAAGTTTTCCTGAAAAATAATTTTAATATGCTAATGAGCTATACGCTAGTCAAATTAGCCCCAAATGCACCCTTATACATAGATAGTGAAGAGATGAAGAGGGTGGGACCTGTCTCAATTCACTGTCTAAATGACACCCTGTGTGTGTAAGCTTTCAGAAAAGGTATAGCATAAGGGGTAGAATCAGGGGTCAGGATTTGGCTGGTTAGCTTCGCCAATTAGCATTGCACTTCCTCGTCGCCATTTTCCAGAAATGACATCATATCCGACTCCATTTGACATATGCTGATTGGTTAATGCTACACTTTCAGCTCATGTGAACGAGCTCCCTGTGCACAAACTTTTGTGGGCATGCCCAGACTTGCCATCTGTTTGTGTGCCGCCCTCATCTTCATTAGTAACATGGGCCCTCATTGGCCTAATGAAATGGAGTCGGAAGTGAGCTCCATGAAACGCCATCTTGACAACTGAAAATTTTGTTCAATTTTGGATGAATTCACTAGCCTAGCATTCCACATTGGAATGAATGGGAGGCGGGACTTAGTATGTTTCTCCAGGTTTATTAATAAGCTCGTTCGTGTTCAGAGTCGGTATGGCTACAGGCTGTAGCCAGAGCCAGCGAGATCTACGGAAATACGTCGGTGGGAGTGGAAAAGCATGGGGGACAAGGTGGACAACACAGCTGCAGCTGGCTGTAGCCAAACACACGTGAACATGGACGTGATGTCAGGAGATATCGCGGAAGTTTGTTTGCACTGAAAACAGCTTGAATCCCCTCATTTCATCATTAAAATGAACGTGATAACTGGCGAAATAAATCATATAATGTTGCTTAATAAATTATTGTTGCAATGCAAGAGGAACAGAGTTGTGTTTGAAGGTGTTTTGTTAAAAATAGTAATGTGGTATGAAATGCTTATTTGAGATGGCAAACCAAGCCATGCTGGAGAGCAATAAGGCTATTTCATTGGGCAAAACTTGCATACTGCTTAGCAGCAGCTCATTCAAATAAGCCCATTTTCAGTGAGTACAACGTGGTTGGTGTCATATTTGTCATGAGGAGTTTCAAACCAATCGGAATAATGAGTTACGTCATGGGGGTGGGATGCATCCTCTTGCAGCCGAGAAAAAGGAGATGCGGGTTTCGGCTGCAGGCGCCTTGTTACCGCGAGTTTTGAGTGACGTGCTGTGGGCGTATTTTGGTGACGCATTCACAAGCTTGGTGAAGTCAGCCGGAAGTCGGACACCGCGTCTAACCACAATGCATCGCTTGGCTGCAGCCGGCTGAAGGCGGCTGTAGGCGGCTTTACATCTCAAACACGCCTAATACCTCCATGGGTAGAATAGCTTTCTCTCAACGCCTCAGCTCCAAATACATTGGCTATACACCAAAATCACCAATACCCGCTGACCTATAAATGGGTATCAAGGGGAGGAAGGAGGTGGAACCTGTCTAAATTTATGTTCACTGAGATCCTAAAGCCCCCTGCTTTCAAGAAAAGTATTACTTGTCAAGGTTTATTACTTTCTAATATATTCCATTGGCACTTTTGTTCAAGAAATGCCCATATTTTTTAATATTCCACCAAAATAGGCATAAGCTTTAAAATAATAAAGGGGGTAGGATGTGGAAAATATCTTGCAGGTGGAATCCTGGGCATATAAGCTTTCAGAAAATATATAGTTTATGGGGTCTAATATGTTTCCCCTACATGCCACTGGCCTAAATGTCACCAAAAATTGCCAATTTTTCAAATGCCAAATTTCTTAATTTTTGGGATTTATTGTAATGAGTAGGGTGGAGCATACCTCAATGGCAAACATATCATGCTATGTAATATCCTGAAGGTGTTTGCTTTCAGAAAATGTATGGGATGTATGGTGAAATTAGTCCTCCCTTCATGCTTCAGGCCAAAATGTAGTAGTAGTACAAAATCCACCCGAATCCCATTCATTTGGACTAATGGTCCACTCAAAGCTCAATAACTTTTTTCTGGAAAATTTTGGTTCTGCAGGCACCTGATATCCTAAATCTACGTAAAATTGTGGTTCAATTGATACCAAATATGCTTTGGCTATATTTACTTCCACCTTCAACCCTAATTCGCTCAGACTAATATCTAAGTATTAGTAAAAGCATTCTAACCTCATTCCCCATGATAAAGTGAGCTGTGAGAGATCCAAACTGAAGAGTTGTGATCACATGGGTTGCGGTACAATAGACTATGGGCATCCTCAAAGTCAAAGCGAACTTTATTGTCATTCAAACTGCAACAGTACATTGCAAGCAGACTGAAATTGCATTTATCCAAACTACTTGTACAAATGTGCAACAAGTTTTTAAAAAGTTGACATACGATATATAACTAAGACTCACATCTTACTTGAACATAAAAGTGCAATTTGATATCAAGGTATCAAGCATTATTAGAGATATCATTAACAGTAACATAACAACAAGCAACAAACATAGACACTGTTAGCATACATTCTAGACTGTCAGTGTTTCAAAAAGTCCTTGAGGTATGTATGTTGCATATTCTGAGTTGCTCTAAAAAAAAAAAAAAAAAAAGTCTCACCTGTCCACTGCAGTGAGTAGCCTTTTTGGTTAACAGAAGTTGTGTAATCTTAGCAATTTTTCTCTTTTGTAAAGACATAATGATCTATGTTCATATATTATATTAGCCAATGACAGTGTGTTAACACATTCTACAATGTTTTAATGTGGATGGATTACTTCTACATATACTGTATCAGTAAATTATTTTTGTACTCAAAACATGTGCTTTTCCTTAACTTTTCCGTAAGCCCGAGTACCCAGACTGTCTAATGGACCCCATTCCTGTTCTGGAAGAGTAGAGCTGCTTCACAACAACACATGGGCCACAGTTTGTGATGCTGCATTTGACTGGCAGGATGCAGAGGTTGTGTGTCGAGAGCTGGATTGTGGGGCTCCTGTAGAGGTGCTGGGAGCAGCTGCATATGGAGAAGGAGGGGACCAGGTGTGGTCAGAGGAGATCCAGTGTGGAGGAAATGAGACTCAGATTCAGTCCTGTCCTGTATCTTCTGTTGGAGACCTCAGCTGCTCTCACAGGAATGATGTGGGACTGACCTGTGGAGGTACAAAACATGACTACAATATGTGCAAAACACTTTGACATGTCTTGATCAAGTACTGCCAAAATTACTTGTCATTCGATCTCTAGATGCTGTGAGGTTGGTGAATGGAAGCAGTCGTTGTTCTGGAAGAGTTGAAGTTATCCACAGAGGAGAGTGGGGCACAGTGTGTGACTACGATTGGGACCTGCGTGATGCTGCAGTGGTGTGTAGAGAGCTGGGCTGTGGAGAGGCTATAGAAGCTCTCAAAGGTGCTCAGTTTGGACAGGGAACAGGAAGGATTTGGATGAGCGATGTGGAATGTGTGGGCTCTGAGGCCAAAGTGAAGGACTGTAAATCAAACAAATGGTCTCCAGAAAGTTGTGGTCATTATCGGGATGCTGCAGTCATCTGCTCAGGTAAAGTGATAGCAACTTATGCTTATTTAGCAACATTCATACTCCATATGCTATTGGGGATAGTATCACAGTCAGTTTGTCTTAGTCAACAGTCGGCTTTTCGCCCAGGCTATTTCATACAGTCTGGCCCAATGCAATTGAAATAGGTTTCCGCTTGGATATGACGTATTCTCTCACCTGGCTCTCACGCCTACAACTTTCACTTTCAGTAATAACATATCTCTGGCAAGTTCTGATCTATTTTGACATCGTAGTGGCAATAAATCCTCAAGATCATGGATGCTAATGTCATGTACCAATTTTGTGAATGTAATTTGAAAGTGGGGGGGAGAATAACAAACGCGTTGCTATCCTGTAGGACTACAAAATTTTGAGACATCGCTCTAAACTGTGTGCTGATTGGCTAAACCGTAGAGCAACCGAGGGAAAATGGAAATAGGGGGGCTTTGACCAGACTACGTATGGAGATAAAATGTTTAGCGGAGGTACGGATGGCATCGCCAGGCTATGCTTGTCTACCCTGAAGTTTGAAATAAGAAAACGCTGTTTCTTCTCCAGTCATTGTCCCGTCAACAATCACTCCACAAATGTAATTCTATTAGACCAAAGAAAATAAACACTTAAATTAATGGTTATAATCCCTACAAATGTTCAGCTTTCATTTTCAATAGATATGATAACCTTTGCGGTTGAGGTGTAAGCAGGCTAGGCAAGCAAGATTTTAGTAGGCGAAGACAATTTTTAATTTGACCATCAAATTGATGTTATGTCATCCCATACTTTACTACAGTGAACTGTACAGCACTTTGGTGAACAATTGATTTTATTAAGGGCATATTAAGGGCATATTCAATCTGAAACTTGATTTGATTTCTGGATGTAATGCACTTCAAAAAGAAATGATAAAACTAATGCTTATTAACTGACTGAGAAGAAAATTGATTAAATAATAAATTAATATTAAATTCCAGGAGTGAACCTGGTGGGTCCTTCTCGCTGCTCTGGGAGAGTGGAGCTACTTCACAAGAAGACCAAACACACAGTGTGTGATGCTGCCTTTGACTGGCAGGATGCAGAGGTTGTGTGTCGAGATCTGGACTGTGGGGCTCCTGTACAGGTGCTGGGAGCAGCTGCATTTGGAGAGGGAGAGGGCCAGGTGTGGTCAGAGGAGATCAAGTGTAAAGGAAGCGAGACTCAGATTCACTCCTGTCCTGTATCTCCTGTTGGAGACCTCAGCTGCTCTCACAAGAATGATGTGGGACTTACCTGTGGAGGTACAAATAACACCCCAGTAATCATAGTCAATCCTGAACAATGCCATTTAATTACTAAATTTACATTTCCTTTGGTCTAGATGCTGTTAGGTTGGTGAATGGAAGAAGTCGCTGTTCTGGAAGAGTTGAGGTCCACCACAGTGGACAGTGGGGAACAGTGTGTGATAGAGGATGGGACCTTCATGATGCTGCAGTGATTTGTAGAGTATTGGGCTGTGGAGATGCTATAGAAGCTCTCAAAGGTGCTCAGTTTGGAGAGGGAACAGGAAGGATTTGGATGAGTGAGGTGGAGTGTGTGGGCTCTGAGGCTAACTTGAAGGACTGCAGTCCACACAAATGGGGTACAAAGAAGTGCGGTCATCATCAGGATGCAGCAGTTATCTGCTCAGGTAAATTGACAGCAACTTATAAGCAGGGCTTTGTTAAAGGAATGAAACACTGAAAATGAAAACAGAATTTTGCGGAACAGGAAAAGAAAATGGTCTTCAACTGTTCCAGAACAGAAACGTTATTCTGAAATCCACATAACTGGTGTTTTGAAGCAACTAGTTGCACTGAGCCCTCTCAAACATCTGCAAATGTAACCAAGTCTGAATTTTAAATGCTTGCAAAACGAAATGTAGAGTTAATATCAAAAATATTCATGGAATATTGTAACAATTCGCCATTAATTCATTCAAGATAAAAAGTTACACGCTATTTAAGTCATGGATTGATCTATAGAGACTGTGCAGCAATGAGTAACTTCTTAAATTAATTGCAATTTTTTTTTTTTAACCTCACTCACGTCAGATGTAGCGCTAAGCCGCGCAAACATCTGATCAACGATAGACAAGTTATTTCAGGAACCAGAAATCCTTGAATCTAACTGGACAAACGGCTTGTCCATCAATTTAATTGACGTACACTTCAGCCAATCACATCGAAACCAACCGATGACGCTAGTTATGTTTGTTGGATTGGTTGGATTCAAAACAGTTGCTTGTCTACTGTATCCCTCTGACATGTGATTTGATTGAAAAAAAGATTCAAAACAGTTGCTTCTTCGCTACATCACATCCTCTACAGCAGCCAGCAGTCCTGATTGGTTCGGTTAGAGAATATTGGGCTTGAAATCGCTCTGAATGGCTTCACCATCAGATCGTTGCTCGGAAGTGCCTTAAAGTTACATAGCGCATCATCTGACGTGAGTGAGGTAAATATTTTTGGCCTTAATTCCGAAATTTCACCAGCTTATAAATCAAACATATCAGACATATGTCGACTGCCCATTTATGCCATTTAAAGTAGGAGGAAGGAGGCCTATAGCGGAGAAAGCAGTCACATTTAAATATGAGACATGAAACACACATAAAAAGTCCCAAAAAAGTCCCAAAGGTTCAATGACCTATTAGTCCCAAAGTCAATTTTATAGTCCAGTTAGATCAGGGGTCTCAAACTCGAGCTGGTGCCAAAATTATAATGCAACCCGGCCTTGGAGAGAGGCGCAAACATCCCGACGGCGGCACACCCTTTCTTCTCTGTCACGCTACTCACAGAGTTTTGTTCGTACCGAAATGATAAGGGGATCATTGGAATCTGCACAAACTGACCTTTCCAGCAGTGCTAGTGATCACCACTACAGTTCTGCGTCCATGTCATACATTGTTCTTTGTGTAACGTCTTCCGAATTCTCAACTTAACTATGACAAAACGCATAACAAAATAAACAGGAAATCCTACAGGTTGCAATGGTGCATAGCAGTCGTCTTTGTGATTAGCAATGTCGGAGTAATCCAATCTTGAAATCATATAAAATTTCTGCTTAACAGTGTCATACCAAAATAGATTAATTATCTTCCATAGTGAAAGTTGTTTCTAGTTCCCTGTTTGTCAGGAGGACTAACTTTTCAGTAACTGGTTGTCAGGACAGATGCTAGAAATGTTGTCTCAAGATCCAAATTAGCAATAAATTATATTTAATATTCATAACATATCATAAATAATAAAATATTGTCAGCACATACTGTATATTGTTGAAAATTGTTGCAAATACAGAATACCTTTATCAGGACTCTTTTATTACCAGATTCAAGACAATCTCCTATATTTAAAAGTAAAAAGGTATTTGTTCTAGTAGGCTATGCATTCAATGATGGGACATAGGCCTAATATTGAATATCACATCTTTAGATTAAGATAAATAAATAATAATAATAATTGCAAAGGAATTGTGCAGGAAGAAAGCGTTGTACCGTAATTACAATTGACCCCTGAGGTGGCCCTCCAGTCAGATAATGTTGACCGTAGTGGCCCCCAGCTCATTTGAGTTTGAGATCGTCACTTACAGTAGATCACAATGGAGAGCTTGTCTTACGAAGCCGATTTCATTAAAGGAATATTCCACCTTTTTATGAAACCCTCATAATTTATGAAGGTTACTCACCCACTTACCTAGAGTTTCATATGTGGGTAAAAGCATTTTTGTCTCAGTGCATATGTTTTCCTAGTATGGCAACCCCAATTTTAGCTTTAGGTAGCATAGGTGCTGTAAATGAAATATAATGCCAAAGAGTTGCTGTCTGACTACATTCCAGTGCCTATGTTAAGCTAAAGCTAAGAAAAAGGTAGAATTGAGGTTGCCTGACAAGGGAAAATGCATGCACTGATACAAAAATGCTGTTACCCATATATGTAACTCCAGGTAAGGGGGTGAATGATCCATTTTCATAAAAAGGTGGAATATTCCTTTCATTCTCTCAGGTCGTTGCTCACCTGGCGATGGTGGCACAGTTGGTAGAGGTGCCGTTCGGCAACCGGAGGTTTGCAGGTTCGAGCCCCACGCTGCTAGACCCCATTGAGGTGTCCTTGAGCAAGATGCCTAACCCCAGATTGCTCCCGATGAGCAGATTGGTGCCTTGCATGGTTGCTTCTGCCACCGGTGTGTGAATGGGTGAATGTGAGGTATACATTGTAAAGCACTTTGAGTGCTCGTAGGAGTAGCCTGGAAATGGTGAAGTAACGAAAAAGTTAAAAAGTTGTTTTAGGGGGAAAATTATAGTACATGAGACAAACACATAAAATGCAAATTTTCCAAGCAATTTTGTGCTCACATGCTTTCCCAAACAATTCACCTACAATTGTGGAGTGAGATGAAATTTAAAGCTAGCATTAATAATAAATGTTAATTTACAGGAGTGAAACTGGTTGGTCCTTCTCCTTGCTCTGGGAGATTGGAGATGCTTCATAAGGAGACCAAACACACAGTGTGTGATGCTGCCTTTGACTGGCAGGATGCAGAGGTTGTGTGTCGAGAGCTGGGCTGTGGGGCTCCTGTACAGGTGCTGGGAGCAGCTGCATTTGGAGAGGGAGAGGGCCAGGTGTGGTCAGAGGAGATCCAGTGTGGAGGAAACGAGACTCAGATGCAACTCTGCCCAACATCTTTGGCACCCTCAAATGACTGCTCTCACAAACACGATGTTGGATTAGTTTGTGCAGGTAAACATTACAAACTGAATCAAATTGCGTATTTTATTTATAATTATTTATGTAACCCGTTTCTAACGGGTTCTACATAACTCAGCACACAAATGCTACTGAAGAATTACACTAGACACAAGATAAGTGTCGCAACAGGATCCTATGGGTTCTCAGCGGTTTAATGGTGAGCTGAACATTCCTGTTACCTCAAACACAAGCAAGACAACATACAAATGAATTTAAAGAATTATAGCGCGGTGCCTCCATTGAGAAAAATACTACACTCACCTAGAAGCTAGTGTATGGTGTACTTTCCCAGAAAAATATGTATAAAGGTCATCATAATCTTGTGTTTAAATGTCAGTCAGTTCAGTAAATGAAACAAAAACAGTAATGAGTATGCAATACACCCCAAATATAATTAATTAATCAATAATGGTTGTATTTATTAAAGTATCAATAATAATAATTATGATACTAATAATATCATTAGGATATTAATCATAACAGATGCTTCCCTGAGAAGCATAGCAATCACAGTACGAAAATATACAGCACTATGATCAACAGCTTATAGAAATACATTTAGTATAAACTGATCAAAGTATCAAAACAAGGCAAGAAAACAAACACGCAGTGGGGGCCCATATGTTGGTGGACATACAGTAGGTGACAGCTCTCAGAGCTGCCAGCAGAACACAGCAGCCGCTGCAATACTCTTC
>JAODXP020000095.1:109428-132776 GCA_027497455.2 Sardinella longiceps | reverse complement strand
TCCCAGACTCACTGACACAGCTGTGCCCATGACACTCGATGTGACCATATTAGAGGAGCGATAGGAAATCATCAAAAACACTTGAGTGACAAATCAGAAGGCGCTGTTTAGATTTCGCTCCATATTTGTCAAACTGGTGGCAAGACTGTGTCTCTGAACTCATCCCACCCCCTGCACTCTCATCAGAGAGAGAGAGAGAGAGAGAGAGTGTGTGTGTGTGAGAAGAGAGAGAGAGAGAGAGAGAGAGAGAGAGAGAGAGAGAGAGAGAGAGTGAGTGGTAGGTTACCCCAGGCAAAAACTTCAAAACATGTCAGACGCAGCGCATTCTGAATAATCTGTAGTACCACATAAAACCACTAGGGGCACTCACCATCTCAGACGAGAGAATAGGCCCTGATTCCTGAAGTGATGCTCTGCTTGACCAAACCCAGTGGATGTCCAGATAAAACTGCACTTCTGCCATCAGTTTTAGAGGTGAAAGGTAAATTCAGTGTGATATTTCAAAGGAAAACTGTTTCCCTTTAATCCAATACCAACCAAAATGATAACTTCACTGTGTAATATTTCGTTTTCTAAAAACAATGACACATTTTGGACATTAGGTGGAGCTATATCATCAATAGTGCTGATAGGCCTACATTCAGTATGCAGGGGTCTTCAACATGGCTGAACACATGAAAAGGACCGTCCAGATGTTTAGGAAATTAATATATAAATGAATATTAATATATAAATAAAATCTTCAGCAACTGTCCATCAGCAGCATTTGGTGGAATTGACTGACTGACTTACAGGACTGATCCCCACACACACACTCACACACACACACACACACACACACACACACACACACACACACACACACACACACACACACACACAGTCAAACACATATTCTGTTACTATAATGGTTAAACTCAGAGATGTCTCTCATATGCCTGGATAAGTTGAGTCTGTTATTTATGGTGAAATGGCACTGAAGTAACCTAAGTAAGACATTCACTTAAAATGGACAAGGAAAGACAAAAGACAAGGAAAATCATATTGCTTATGGCTAGAAAAACTTTATTACCAAAGGAAGTATTGACATAGTTTGTGTATTAAATGACACTAATCTTATTTCAGTATGTATAAATGTTGGCCTACTTCAGCCATATCATCACTATGTTCTTGTAAAATCACAGTAAAACATATATAAAGAAATATATTCAAAAATATAGATGACTGCAATATAGAGTTAAACATTTACTTTTATATCGTATAAAAATATCTGTTGTAAAAAATATCTGTTGAAAAAATTATCTTTGTTCTACTTTCTCAATAAAATCTTCCACAATCAGTGGCGGAGCTAGACTTTTGTACTTGGGGTGGCCAGGGGGTGGCCAAGGATATTTCAGGGGGTCCAATGAATATGACAAAAAAAGTAGTCTTCCCATCTTTGTGCACATGACAGCACACACACACACACACACACACACACACGCACACACTTGCTCAAAACCCCTCTCATTTTTACCATTGACAGTATTACTCAGAATTCTGCTCTTATCAACCATTATTCCTCTAGTAGTAGAAGAACTAAGATTTATTTCAATTTTAATTTTAAAAGAATTAGTGAAATATTTCCCCTATTTTCACAGCCTGAAGAAAAACATTAAAACTAACAGTTAATTTATATTTTTCAGATTCTCTTTCTGTAGACAACCTTAAAAATAGGTCTTTACTCATGCAACCATATAGATCATATCCCTGAAGTGAATAGCTTAATATAAGCTACAGGAGCATGTCAAGCTATTGATCTGATAAATGTTGTAATGCAGGCTATGATCAAGGTTAATCATTCATTTCTTTAATTGTCTGGTGAAGCATTTTGCTAGCAACCAGTAACATTGCAGGTTCTACAAGTTCAGATCGTGTGCCCTCACATATTCTACAGCCTAGAATTATACAAATGCTGTGCAGTTGATCAGAGAAAAGGGTTTTTACGGAAGTAATGCAATATGCGCAATAGTTAAATGTAACTAATTTAAAAGTTGATTTTCTAACGAACTATTTACCACAGCAATTAGTTAGTAGTATCACTTCAAACCACTTGAAATGTACTTTATGTTGATGTGCATATTGTGCATGTTTGACAAATGCTGTGAGAGCAGTGTAATGGAGAAAAAGTTGATGTTTTGGATGCAGAATAGCACACGGGAATTAAGCATTAATTTACTTGCGTGCTGCTGTCAAGCCACTGGCAAATCACCCCATGTGAAAATTCAGATTATGTAGGCTACTTTTATTTGATAGACTCAACAAAAGATATAGATGTAGATGTTGCCTAGATATGTAATGAATAGTCTCTATAGACTATAGTGCAAAGCAATTCATCGATCATAAATTTTGGTTTTGGATGTAAGAAGCACGCCATTTTAGCACGCTAGTTTGAGACAACATTGATGCCTTGATTGATTTCAAATAGCTATTTAATGTCACTGATAGCTTGCACCTTATATACTGTACCTTATATTATAGTACGCTGTATCTTGCAAAGGCACAATGTAGCCTATCCATGTAAATGTTGATGGTCACATATCTGCATGACTGAGGGCATCTTCCTGATGCACAGCAGGATTGGGAACAGATAGCCTATCTTTTACCTTTAAAGACCTGTTGTTTAAAAATTAGGCCTACATCACAGTGATATTTTCTCAGGCTGACTCAAGTGCTGCATGAGCTCTGACTATTGCTCTCTCAAAAAAGGCGCTTCTTACAGACGTGCGCTTAACTGAACTGTCAATCATCAGTAGCGAATGAAATTCGGGGAGCGGGTGGGAGGGGGTGGGGGGCACCTGGGGTGGCCAATCACGTTCCAGGGGAGGCTAGTGCTACCCCTGCCACCCCTCTGGCTCCGCGCCTGTATGTATGCAGACAAACATGTGCTGTAAATAACATCAAACACTGAAGGCTCAAACACACTCTTGGCAGAATGCCTGAATTACTTCTTAGGGTCTGTGAAATAAAAGTGTGTTTTGAGATGTGAGCGCCGTACTGATAACAATCTTTAGAGAAAGTTGGCTTGAAACATATTAGCGTTTCATATTTCGAGATCAGAAGCAGAAAACCACACCGGTCTCACAGCTGCATCAAAATACAGCACAGGAGCTCATGGGAAAGAGGAGGAGAATCATAACTGCCAAACCACAGTGTGCATCTGTGGACTTTCCAAGAAAATTAGCAAATTATCATGAAACACACCAACAGCAACGCTTGTATGCCAAGTGTGTTGGTCTGCATGTCATAAAGTCACAACCAGTACACTGTAAGGTTGTGTTTGTTTACGGCACTGAATGAGACGCAGCTTTTGGATTTTCCTTCTTACAGCACGCATCCTGTCTGACGGTCAGAATTCCTGGTATGAAGACATGCAGGAGGACGAGAGGAGACCCATCTCAGGTAGGGGCATGTGAAGCGGTTTGCTATTCGACAAGTAGACAGGGTTTTGTCAATGTCTGATACAGATCACTCTCTGTTTCTCTTTCCCCCTCTCTCTCTCTCGCTCTTTCTCTCTCCATTTTTCCAGCTGCTTCTCTGAGAGAGCCAACGGGAGAGTACTATGATGATGTGACTGCCGATGATGAGACCAAGCTAGATGATATGTTGACAGGTTTGTGTCTACTCTATGTATGCCTTGTAAAATTAAGAAAAGCTTAGTTCTGTAATCAGAAATGTATAGTAACTAAGTAGAACTACTTAAGTAGCCTACTTAAGTACTAAAATGCAGTATCTGTACTTTACTGGAGTATTCTTTTTTCTCCTACTTCCACTTTTACTTCACTACATTTTTTTGATGAATTTAATACTTCTACTCCATTACATTTTTGATGTGCTGATTAGTTACTCGTTACTTTTATATTTTTTTTTTTTTACAAATCATACCACATCCAATGATGTCTATCAATGCCAGACCAGACCATCACTATGTTTTCATTGTCATTATTGGGCGATTCAAGCGGTATAAGAGACCTCAAGCTCCCCTTCGACCTTTCGCAGTACTGAATGAATGCATTGAATTGGGAACGATTAGCAAGGGTCAGTCTCACTGCTCCATTTCGAGATGGAAGAAAAACACCAAGTTCTTCAACTTCAAATGATTGTAGTGACGGGAATGGTGGTGACCATCCCTGGCCCTACTTAGAGTCCATGGCCAAACAGACTATTTTAGCCAAATAAATGTAAAACAGTAATATTCAAACTTTTGACTGCTTTCTTTAATATACACAGTACTTCTACTTTTACTTTCAGTACTTGAGTAGCAATTTTTAAAATACTTTTACTTGCAATACTTAAGTACAAAACATTTTGAATACTTTAGTACTTCCACTTAAGTATGGTGTTTAAAGAACACTTTTACTTCCACTTAAGTCATTTTTTTGATATGGTACTTTTACTTCCACTCCACTCCTCTTCTCCAGTACTTTATACAACTCTGTCTGTAATATACTAGTACTACCACTTTTCACAACTGAATTCTACATGTTTATTTTATTAATTTATTATTGTCATTATTATGATGAACTGTATGTAGCTGTTTTCTAGTATGTATAAATATGAATATAGATAATCATACAGTATGCCTGAATGTATTACAGATATAGGAGACTTGTTGTTTGGTACAGGAGAGACAAAGACAGACATGCAGCCAGAGGAGTACGATGATGTTGATGATGTCACGAGTGTGGAGAAGTCATCTGAGGTGACTGGTGAGTGAGATCAAAGCAGAACAGCAGGTGGAGCAGAGACAGAGGCTGAGTTTGATCACTTTTAAACAAATTAACACATAATATAAACGTATTTACTTAAATTATAAACAATGCATGTTATGACTGATATCCTTTATTATGTTATCGAGTTTGCATAACATTTTTTATTTAAGAGCAAATATTTACATCTAAGGCACTGATATTTACATTTTGGGATTTTTGTGTGTATCTCTTGTATCCACAGACTACATTCTAGACAACACAGGATATGATGATGTGGGAGATAGTGATGAGAGACTCATCTCAGGTAGGGAGTACAGCCATGAGAACTGCTCTTGGATCAGTGGGACTGACAGTATTCTGCTATGGTCAGGCCCCTGAAAAGTGTTTTTTTTTTTTTTTTTTGTCACATCTGTAGCGGAAATTAGTTTTTTTGGAATTTGAATGATGTGAATGATTTTATGACATTTCAGGCTGTGTAATATCCAGCTGTAGAGGTGACATACTGCACAAAATGCTTAAATAATACTTTTATTTATATTGCTTATTCATAAATTGTTTTTATTTACTATATATTAATAATACAGACTTTTATTGTATTATGCTTGTGTGTGTAGAGAATGTAGAGTTCTAATGAGAGTTAACTGATGATTGAATGAGAGGATTTCCGTCAACAGAGTCTGTGAGAGAGGAGGGGCTGGAATATGATGACATCACCACTGATGGGAACGATCCTAAAATGACCAGGGGTGAGAGTCTGTGTTTTATGGACTATTATGCCATAGTACTACTATGATTCTAATCTGTTCACAGTATTAAGTTGCACATATGGTCTGCTTGTGTGCATAATGTCTAATGAATGTTTCTTTTACATCATCAGTAGATGAGACAAATCAAGCCAATAATGAACAGGAGTATTATGATGATGTGGCAAAAACAGAAGATGACTTACAAATGACAGCAGGTAGGGGACTTTTGTGTTAGAATATTGTCATTTGTTATTTTAAAAATGTAAATGTGGTATAAGTTGTAAATATGGCCTTCTAATTCCCCCATTTAGGCTGTATGTAGGCATATAGGGTAACTGTATCTGTTTACCTACAGTAATTGTATTACCTGTATATGATGCACCTTGTTGTTTGATTCCCTTGTTTAATTGTCCTTTCATCTGTACAGTAAATGGCAAATTAATGCCATAGCTGGAATGTATGGGGGTTATGGGTGCTTTTCTTAGTATTTAGAGCAGGGGTAGGGAACCTATGGCTCGGGAGCCAGATGTGGCTCTTTTGATGGTTGCATCTGGCTCACATACAAATCTTTTATAAAAGAATGATAACGTTAAAAATGTAAATCATTCTCATGTAGGCCTATTTCAATCCATTCATCTATCCATTTCAGTCCAAGGTGACTGGAATAGCAATTGTGAGAAATGGAAAGCCATTCACAGATGAGGATTATGCCAAAACACTCTTTTTCTGTACTTTTTGATTACTTTTCGAATAAATATAAGATAAATTAATGAATAAAAGACATACCTGTATATTGTATGGCTCTCATGGAAATAAATTTTAAAATATATGCCATTAATGGCTCTCTCAGCCAAAAAGGTTCCCGACCCCTGATTTAGAGCATTTAAACATGACCTAGAAATATTTAATTGTGCTCTGTGCTGCCCAAATATCCACTAGTATTATATTGGCATGCTATCCAGCCAGATACACATACAGGCCACTCCTGTTGTAATACCACTTTGCACCACAGTGGCACTCTATCAAATACAAATCCAGCCAGAGACAGAATGCCTCTCTTGTAATACCACTTTGCACCACATTGGCGCTGTTGGACACAATTCTTGTCAGTGGAAGACTGCAGAGTCCAGGGTCCATGAAGGCACATTCAGCCCAAATAACTCATAATTCTCTCTGCCTCCATCTTTATATTTCAGGGATGAAGACAGCAGATCAATCTCAGGAGTACAATGGTGTCATCATTGGTGAGTTGTCCAGTCTGTGCCTGCCAACCTGCAATGTTATTGTCACATGCATATGACTACTACTGGGTGTTGGCAATGCTGCAAAACTATAGCCGGGCTCCGCCCTACTGGTGACGCAACGCCTTCGGCTCAGCTACACACAGCAGGGCCACGACCTCGTTCAAGTACATTCCCTGAGATCTCCACCCACTTTTTCGGGAACCAATCAACTTTGAGCAGCTCCAACGGCTCTCATTCCTGTTCAAGCAATTCCCTTCGTGTCACATACGTCAGGGGAAAGAGTGGTATGATTGGTTTGGCTTCGGCACAGCATTTTCTAACATCGACCAGTAGCAAACCGAGGCATTTCAGGGAGGCGGGTCAACCATGCGTTTTGAGAAACGTTGTTATACGGGCTCTTGGTCAGACCAAAGTCTCGTAGAGCTTTGAAAGTCGATGGCAATCAGGCTAGCAAAACTATACATTGATACCAATGAACAGGACCGAGCCATGAGCATCTGGCATGCATGTGAGAGTCAACACATTCTGTTAGTTCCCGCAGAATACTTCACTGACCTCTTGTTCAGACATGCTGCTCTTGCCTATTTGTTAAATGCAGCAAATGTAACACTTATATCCACTGTATTTAGAATACTTGGGTATTTATGTGTTATTTTTAATTTAGCTCTCCTGTTGGAATGCAGAATAAGTTCTGCATTATGTGATTTACGGATAAATAATTCTACTCAGAAGCCATATTTTTAAATGGTTTAAAATATGCTTTTGGTAGTTCACAAATGTTGTCATAAAATCTGAAAGAACCAAGCAGAGTGACCCGGCCCTGCAATAGAATAATCTGAGCAATATTATCCAGTAGATGATGGATTAGACAGCTCACTCAGCCTGCTGCATCACTGGAGCTCTTGGAGTCTCAGGTGCTGAAGTTGCAATGAGGGATTATCATTCCCCCACTTAGAGGATGCTGAAAGATGAAAGAGGAAGTTAGATGCATTTGCCTTATATAGCGCTGGGCAGTGCATGGTGCACACCTTCCCAGGCCAGATTTGAGTTTTGCCATCTTTTCTAGAAATACAAGTAGAACAACTAAAGAAAATCACATAATAAATGTACACTGATGCCCTGATGCCCTGATGCTTAGTTTGTCTCTGCCCAGAACCGGCCCTGGGTGCATGTGTACTCAGCCTTATCAGGTGCTTGTAGAGGTGGGCAGAATGTAATTGGGGGGTGTGCTGGTGATGGCAGGGGTGTATAGAGTGGGCAGGCAGTGTTGTATGTGTTGGGGAGGGGGCAGTGTTGAAGTGAAAATGGGCCAAAGAAAGTGTCAGGATGGAGTAGAGTAGTATTAGCATGAACACAAACAAACACAAATGATGCCAGTGTGTGATGTGAGCGTATGATACAGTATGTGTCAGGTCTGTGTGTGGTGAGGTGGAATGTTATGTGAGGAAAGCAGCATGTCCCCTCTAACTCACTATGTCTCCATCTTTACTGTATATTGCAGTGACAAAGACTGACCATCAACTTCAGGGTTATAATGGTTTCATCACAGGTGAGTTGTCTATTGTAGATCTATCTATTCAACTATCTAGCTAGCTGTCTGTCTGACTATTTATTTATTTATTTATTTATCTATTTATTTATATCTATCTATCTATCTATCTTGTTTTGATTGGTCAGTAGTATGAGTGACAGCTGTTTTTCTCTGTAGGAAGTGATTATGATGATGTGGGGGCGGAGCCTGATGAGTGACACATGAGGAAGTCAGCAGAGCAGAGGACTCCCATCAGCTGGTGGGCTGGAGTTCTGAGCTCATCATTACTGTAGGAGATGTCATATATCAGAATGATTTTTATTGAGAAAGTAGAGGAAAGATTATTTTCTTACAACAGATATTTTTGTGCAGTAACAGTACATGTTTAACGCCATTTATATTTGGAAATATTTATTTACCATTTTTACTGTATTACTGTGGGAGATGTCATACATCATTATGTTTTTTATTGAGAAAGTAGAACAAAAACTATTTTTTACAACACATTTTTATACAGTATTATGCTACAGTAAATGTTTAAATCTATATTGCAGCCATCTATATTTTTGAATATATTTCTTTATATATAGGCCTTTTTGAATATATTTCTTTATATATAGGCCTATATATATATATATATATATATATATATATATATATATATATATATATATATATATATGTATATATATTTCTTTTTACTGTAGCCTATTGCTTTTTGTGATTCTGATATGTACTGTGAATTTCAATGATTTTGATAGTGATGATATGGCTGAAATAGGCCAACATTACTACATACTGAAATAAGATTAGTCTCACTTACTGTAAAACACAAATGATGTCATTACTTCCTTTGTTAATAAAGTTTTTCTAGCTGTAAGCAATATGATTTTCCCTGGTATTTTAAGTGAATCTCTCAGGTTACTTCAGGGCCATTTCACCATAAATAACAAACTTAACTTATTCAGGCAGCTGAGAGATATTTCTTTTTTAGCCATTACCGTAACAGAATGTGTGTTTGGCTATGTGTGTGTGTGTGTGTGTGTGTGTGTGTGTGTGTGTGTGTGTGTGTGTGTGTGTGTGTGTGTGTGTGTGTGTGTGTGTGTGTGGATCAGTCCTGTTAGTCAGTCAGTAAGTTCTATCAAATGCTGCTGATGGATAGTTGCTGAGGAACTACCTTTGAGTGTAAAAGCAAGTAAACATTTATATATTAATTTCCTAAACATCTGGCCTGACCTTTTCATGCTGAAGACCCCTGCATACTAAATGGATCAGCGCTGTTGCTCCACCTAATGTCCAAAATGTGTCATTGTCTCTGTAAACCTAATACACAGTGAAGTTATAATTTTGGTTGGTAATGATAAAAGGCAAACAGTGTTTCCCTTTCCCTTCTAAAACTGACTGCAGAAATGCAGTTTTATCTGGACATTCACTGGGTTGTCCCTGATGGGCAGAGCAGAGCATCACTTCAGGGCTGATTCTCTAGTCTGAGATGGTGAGTGCCCCTAGTGGTTTTCTGTGGTACTACAGATTATTCAGAATGAGGTGCTTCTAACATGCTTTGAGGTTTTTGCCTAGGGTTAAACCTGCCACGCACACAGACAGACAAACACACACAGTCACACACACACACACACACACACACACACACACACACACACACACACACACACACACACCCTCTCTCTCTCTCTCTCTCTCTCTCTCTCTCTCTCTCTCTCTTACACTCTCACACACACACTCTCTCTCTCCCTCCCCTTTTCTCTCTCTCTCTTACACTCACACACATACACACACCCTCTCTCTCTCTCTCTCTGTCTCTCTTACACTCTCTCTCTCTCTCTCTCCCACACACACACACACACACAAACACATACACACACACACACACACACACACACACACACACACACACACACACTCTCTCTCTCTCTCTCTCTCTCTCTCTCTCTCTCTCTCTCTCTCTCTTACACTCTCACACACACTCTCTCTCTCTCCCTCCCCTTTTCTCTCTCTCTCTTACACTCACACATACACACTCTCTCTCTCTCTCTCTCTGTCTCTCTTACACTCTCTCTCTCTCTCTCACACACACACACACACACACACACACACACACACACACACACACACACACACACACACACACACACACACACACACACACACACACACACACACACACACACACACACACACTCCTGTGCACCTGCTTCAACCCCCTGCAAAAAATCTCTTTAATATCAGAGACTTCCTAACCACACGGATGCATCTGAGTGTGTGATCTCTGATGAGAGTGCAGGGGGTGGGATGAGTTTAGAGACAAACTCTTGCCACCAGTTTGACAAATATGGAGCGAAATCTAAACAGCGCCTTCTGATTTGTCACTCAAGTGTTTTTGATGATTTCCTATCGCTCCTCTAATATGGTCACATCGAGTGTGATTGGCGGCTCAGAGAGCAAAGAGGGTCTAGGTGGAGCGAACAGGGCACAGCTGTGTCAGTGAGTCGTCTGGGTGAGCAGAGGTGAGAGCTGTGCTGCTGTCTGCTGAGCCCCAAACTCAGAGCTTCTGCTGGGGGAGATGAAGATGGAGGGCTGCCTGTGGCTCATCCTCCTGGCCTCTGTGGCCCTGACTAAACAAGAAGGTAGGGTTATGATATACTTAAGAAAATTATGTGTTTAGAAAAAGCATTTCTCGATTTATGTCAGTTTCTTAATAAAGCACTGAAGTCTAATGTGATAAACCTGGGCATTACTTTACTCTCTACTCTTTCCATATGTGTAGTATAACTGTCAAATTGTATTTGTTAGCTAGTAGCATTGTAAAGTTTTTTTTTTTTTTTTTTTACTTTTTCTTTTCATTAGGTGCTGTGAGGTTGGTGAATGGAGGCAGTAGGTGCTCTGGGAGAGTGGAGGTTTATCATAGAGGAGATTGGGGCACAGTGTTTGAATCTCTGTGGGATATGAGTGATGCTGCAGTGGTGTGTAGAGAGCTGGACTGTGGTGATGCTGTTAGAGCTCTGAAGGGAGCTCACTTTGGACCGGGATCAGGGAAGATCTGGATGATTGGGGTAGAGTGTACAGGATCAGAATCCACACTGAAGAACTGTGGACACTACGGATGGCAGGACCGGAGTACATTTCCGCATGAGTATGATGCTGGAGTCATTTGTTCAGGTAGGCCTAGGCCAAATTAAACTATTTTTATAATTAATTTCGGTAACACTTTGCGGTAAGGGTACATGAATTATCATGAATTCATGCATGAAATCATTCATGATAAATTCATGATTCATGCATTACTTCATCTCTGAAAGTCTAATGAGTTATCAGGAATTAACATGAATTCATTGTTTGTCATTAATGACCTCCTGCTGAAATAGCACATGATCTTAAGTATTAGTTACTCTGGGTGCATCATCATAAGTCATGATTAATTAGCATGAGTCATGATTATTAGCATGATCATGATGAATTCATCATGTTTGTGCCCCCTCAACTAAAGTGTTGACATGCTTAAATTGGTAAAATTTAGTTGACGTATGGCGTATGACTAGGCCAAAGTAGGCTAAATAAGTACTTTTATTATATCAAATTATATCAAATTCTTTTGAACAAAAACATCATGATCATGTGTAATTAGTCATGACTCATGATGATGTACCAAGAGTAATTAATGCTTAAGATCATTTGCTATTTCAGCAGGAGGTCATTAATGATAAACAATGAATTCATGCTAATACCTGATGAGTCATTAGATATTCAGAGATGAAGTAATGCATGAATCACGAATGAATCATGAATGAAATTATGCATGAATTCATGATAATTCATGTACCCTTACCGCAAAGTGTTACCCAATTTTTTGAGACCTACTGTACCTGCATAACACTGTGTCCTTTGTTTTTCCCGGATATGACCACCATAGATGGTTGTGTCTTCCCTTTCGTGTATAAGGGCAAGCAGTACACAGAGTGTACCAGTGTAGACCATAATGGGCCATGGTGTGCAACCACAAGCAACTATGACACTGATGGGAAATGGAAAAACTGTGGGGGTGGCACTGGTAAGAGACTGATTTATACAGTATGTGTCAGCTTTTCAGGGGTTTCATCAAAATATTGTTATAAGCCTAAATGGTTACCACATTCCACAAAATGCAGCGTAAAATTCGGTCCTTCTCAAGTAACCTATTGGCCAGACATCTGTTACTTTGCAAAATGTAATAGAAAAAGGTAGAACATTGTCAATCAAGGACTTTTCATGAAATGTAGGCTTTCTGAAAACTACTGTATGTTCCAGGATATGCACTAAACACGTGGTTTGGCCTTCTTCTGTATGGCTATGTCAAAAATCATTGATTTTTATCAGTTGAACTTTTATGTGATATTGTACATTTGGGATTTTCATTGCCTGTGAGCTAGTCATGCAAAGTAACAAAGAATTTTTGAAATATGTCACTTCATATGTAATGTATACTCTACATAGAATTATGAGTTTGACGTTAATGAATTAACTTTTTGCCGACGTTCCCATTTTTTGAGACCTACTTGCATAACACTGTGTCCTTTGTTTTTCCCGGATATTACCATCATAGGTGGCGGCAATGATTGTGTCTTCCCTTTCGTGTATAAGGGCAAGCAGTACACAGAGTGTACCAGTGTAGACCATAATGGGCCATGGTGTGCAACCACAAGCAACTATGACACTGATGGGAAATGGAAAAACTGTGGGGGTGGCACTGGTAAGAGACTGATTTATACAGTATGTGTCAGCTTTTCAGGGGTTTCATCAAAATATTGTTATAAGCCTAAATGGTTACCACATTCCACAAAATGCAGCGTAAAATTCGGTCCTTCTCAAGTAACCTATTGGCCAGACATCTGTTACTTTGCAAAATGTAATAGAAAAAGGTAGAACATTGTCAATCAAGGACTTTTCATAGTGAAATGTAGGCTTTCTGAAAACTACTGTATGTTCCAGGATATGCACTAAACACGTGGTTTGGCCTTCTTCTGTATGGCTATGTCAAAAATCATTGATTTTTATCAGTTGAACTTTTATGTGATATTGTACATTTGGGATTTTCATTGCCTGTGAGCTAGTCATGCAAAGTAACAAAGAATTTTTGAAATATGTCACTTCATATGTAATGTATACTCTACATAGAATTATGAGTTTGACGTTAATGAATTAACTTTTTGCCGACGTTCCCATTTTTTGAGACCTACTTGCATAACACTGTGTCCTTTGTTTTTCCCGGATATTACCATCATAGGTGGCGGCAATGATTGTGTCTTCCCTTTCGTGTATAAGGGCAAGCAGTACACACAGTGTACCAGTGTAGACCATAACGGGCCATGGTGTGCAACCACAAGCAACTATGACACTGATGGGAAAAGGAAAAACTGTGAGGGTGGCACTGGTAAGAGACTGATTTATACAGTATTTGTCAGCTTTAAATACTTAGTTTGGCCTACTTGTGTATGGCAACATCATAAATCATTGATTTTTATCAGTTGTACTATATGTGATATTGTAAATTTGGGGGTTTCATTTGCTGAGAGCCAGTCCTGCAAAGTAACACAAACAATTGTTTGGAAATGTTTCACTTCTACTGTAATTTATAGCATCCATAAAATGATGAGCTTGACCTTTACATATCATTATTGAATTATTGAAATGAATCAACTTTTAGTCAATATCCCAATTTTGTAGACCTACCTACATAATACGGTAACACTTTGCGGTAAGGGTACATGAATTATCATGAATTCATACATGATTTCATTCATGATTCATGCATTACTTCATCTCTGAATATCTAATGACTCATCAGGTATTAGCATGAATTCATTGTTTATCATTAATGACCTCCTGCTGAAATAGCAGATGATCTTAAGCATTAATTACTCTGGGTACATCATCATGAGTCATGACTAATTACACATGATCATGATGTTTTTGTTCAAAAGAATTTGATATAATAAAAGTACTTATTTAGCCTACTTTGGCCTAGTTCCTCATATCTATCCCATACATCAACTAAATTTTACCAATTTAAGCATGTCAACACTTTAGTTGAGGGGCACAAACATGATGAATTCATCATGATCATGCTAATAATCATGACTCATGCTAATTAATCATGGCTCATGATGATGTACCCAGAGTAACTAATACTTAAGATCATGTGCTATTTCAGCAGGAGGTCATTAATGACAAACAATGAATTCATGTTAATTCCTGATAACTCATTAGACTTTCAGAGATGAAGTAATGCATGAATCATGAATTTATCATGAATGAAATAATGCATGAATTCATGATGATTCATGTACCCTTACCGCGAAGTGTTACCTTAATTTCTTAATTCAGTATCATATTAATAACATGTTAAACTATAATATTACTTTTCTGGCAATTATATCTACAGTTAATGCAGCCTTCAATGGTTACATGTAATGCAGCTCATCCCAGTTGGTTTTGTGTGATTTTAACCATTTAAGACATCGGTGTGAAGCTGTGTAGCTCATCATGTGTAACACATTGATATTCAACATCTTCATTACATTTAAAGAAATTCCATTTACAATATTTTAGTCACTGAAATCATTAATACATTTTTATATTTTAGGCCTTTAAAGTCACAATATGTATATAAAATGTATAAATCTATGCAAAGCTCATTATTGTGACAGTAAATCAACAAAAGAAATCAACAACAAAAGAAACTTTTGTCATCTTTCATTGGTGTCTGGAGAGTCGGCTGGGCCACATGAGGTGGCCTGAAAATTCAGTTTGAATTTAAATTTGAAAATTGCTTCCAGCTTCCAGCTAGGCGTACTTTTAAAAATGTTATTTGTTTCACTCAGTATATGGCTGTTACAGTACGTAATATCCAGCCAGTACAAGCTTGTCTTGTAATGCAAGGTTTCAACATTTGATATTGTAGTTGACATGTGTCATTGTCTTCAGACATGCCTGTTCCAATATGACAATAACTGCTTGGATCCAGCTGATCATCATGTGGATGTGTGCATGTGCTTTACGTATACACCTTACGGCTTACGGCTGTCTGAAGCTAGTGTGTACTAGAATTTATAAAAGTCAGTGACAGTGTACATGTATATTTATTATTCATTGTATCATCTTGACAATATTGTTCTACATCACTTTCACATCTATTCACATATCACACACACACACACACACACACACACACACACACACACACACACATACACACACACACACACACACACACACAAACACTATAGGAACTGTATGATCACTAGGCACATACACTGTAGACAAGATTTTGACCACCAAGTAAATGAAGTACCACCGACATGCACATGCCAGTCTCTCCACTAGGTGGCAGAGCTGTGGTGAAAATAACCCACCCTGCTGGTTGTTGTACATCAAAGTCACAGTGTTGTGTTGTCTTTTTCTATTAAAAATGGCAACTCAACAGCCATAGAAGGATTTCAACATAACACTGTAAACCTCTCAATATGGAGGCATCTTTTGGCACTTGTCCTCCACACACCAGTGTCTGTCCTGCCCTCACACACAGCCCCCTTACAGAGGAGGGAGGCATCTGTGGTCTCCACCATCTGGCAGCTCACCTGGTCTAAGGCCCAGCAGTGTTCACTGTCTCTGGGGAATGCAGGTGTAACATCACTGTCTGGTCAGACTGAGCAGCTTCTGATGGGCCCCTGAGGGATGAACATGCACACAGGCCTCATGGAGAGCTGCTATTGGCCAGCTTAAAAAGGCTCTAAGTGACACTGGAGTGTTGAGGAGGAGAAACAGCTCACATGTCCAACAGACTGAGTGTTCCTGTTGCAGACACCACAGTCAATATGGCTAGCTGTAGACACCATAGTCAGTGAGACTACAAGTCTCTGGTGTAACGGGCTGACTGTGGTGGGTCATTCCGTGCCAAATCAACAAATCTCAGACAAAAATTCCGCCTGACCATCTTGGATTTGCTTCAAACTTTATGTGAATGATGTTACCATACCCAGGACCTATAATGTGAAATATTACCATTGTATCTTGTATAGTTGTTGAGATATGGGGTCTTAAAAAGGGGGTCGTGTGTCAAGAAAGTGGAGCTCTGAGAAAATATCCATGTTCCACAAAGCGTTACTCTTGGAGTTTTCATGCTACATTTATGAAACTTTCAGGACATATTCTAAATTAGTATGTGTCTTTACACTGTGAAGTACACCTTTCACGGTAGCATATTTGCTGAGTAATGCTTTGCTGAAAATGGCAAAAAAATTTCATGTTCATTTTTTCCTATCTATTTCACAGTACTGTATCTTGTACACGAATGACATCAGATCTTTGGTATTTCTATGTAGTTCACACAAGTTATTGTACATTATCTTCAAGTAGGTAAATATTTGATATTAACAACAGCTTTTGAGTTTTGAGACATTAAAGATGATATAAATGAATTAAGACCTATAGTTTAAGCATATTTTCCAAATTACTGGTTGAGTGTACCTTAAAATCAAAGTTACCACCACAAAGCCCATGTTTTATTTTGCAAATGCTCAAGATTTTGAAATGGTACCTTTAGCCAAACCACATAAATTACTATATCAAAGATGGCTTTTACAGTCTTGGTGATTGGTTTTTCTGCCTTCGTTGCTAGGTGTGTTTGTTTATTTGGTCCCTTGGTTGCTATGGACTACTTTGCCCTCATAGCCATGTGCTTCTGGGCCTAGGTTCTGCCCCTCCCTTTATTCATCAGTTAGGCTTTTCATTGGATGTTTGGTGTCTGCCTTGTCCTTATGTGTTTAGCCAATGAGGTTCTTCTTTTAAAGGCTTTTTTTTTATTATTAATGAGCATTTTGCCTGCTATTGTTGATCATGATTATTGTTGGTTTCCTGGTCATCACGGCTTCATGGAGGAATATCACAAATTGCTTTTTGTGCACAATCTCTAAAGATAGGCTACTTCAAATACCACATTACCATACATTGAATGTATAGCTGTAACTTTAATATGCTCAAAGGAAATGCAGTCTGTGATCCTGAGAGTTAATATGAGATGGCTTATAATTGTAAGAAACTAAAACTTCTTATGACTGATCGCTAAAATGGAGCATAAATCGGCAGGTGACAGTAAATTCAGAATTATTGTCATGGAGCCTAAAAGCATTGCAATCTCTTCAAATATTTGCAAATTGATTGATAGATAGTTTAATTGATAGATGATTAATAAATGATAACCTAGATATTTTATCAAAGTATTTTGTAATTTTTTCTAGCCAATGTCTTCTTTAGTATAGTGAATAGACTTATCAGCAATGTTAATAATGTTAATGATCATATCTATTCAAATTCATAAATGTTATAACCACAATTGCCAGCAGAAGGAACTCGTGTTCAAATTGTTTCTAAAATTAAGCTTTTGAGTTAAAGAATTACCCAATGCCTGTGGACTGGTAAAATACAGACCAGAGGAAATTAATTTAGTGAATTGACTTTTGAACACATTATATGTT
This sequence comes from Sardinella longiceps, assembly GCA_027497455.2. Taxonomy (NCBI): domain Eukaryota; kingdom Metazoa; phylum Chordata; class Actinopteri; order Clupeiformes; family Clupeidae; genus Sardinella; species Sardinella longiceps. The sequence goes on along the minus strand of JAODXP020000095.1, from coordinate 114,977 downwards.
GATGTATCACATACATCCAAATATATGCTATAATCATGGTTGTCACTAGGAATGACTTTTCCACAAGACATTACTAAATCTGGTCAATGTAGGAACTAAGAATGAACCAAAGTCTGCATAACCATAACTGCAAAGCACAAACCAACATACATGATGAAACCTTTGACTTAATCAGGGTAACTAAGTTCAAAATACATGCATTGTGACATACATTCTCGCTGTACCCACATTCTAGCTTCTAAGTAATAGGCCTTGGCTTAAACATTAAAATTGTAGCACATGATTTAACAATGGAAATGAAAAAAAGAAAGTCTCATCAGGCACTAGGGCTCATGGGTAATGACTTTTTTTCAAAGGTCACTAGAGTTGGTTGTGGGTGGGGCCCTTAGATTACTGCCACCATTGGGTTCAGAAGGCTAGTATCTCAGCCACCATGATAGAGAAGTCAAAATAAACTAGTAATTTTCTTGACAACATTTAGCTCATGCTTTGTGACAGCCCTGCTGTCAGTACAAAGTAACTGGAAATCAGTGAAAGAATTAAATGTCTAAACCAGGAAAACATAGCAGGAAGTGCAAATTTCTTCCAAAGCAATAAGGTCAAGAATATGATTTAACTTCTATTTTATGTACTGGATTACAGATCTTATAGACATCACTCATTACAACTGTCATCTAAACTGAGTCAGTTCTTGATTGCTCCAATACTGTCATCCAAATCTGTGCAGTTTTGAATTGTCTTATACACAGACATACAAAGGCTGGCAAAAAACATAACCCCCTTGGCAGTTGTGAACACTCTAGGCCTATTGCATCTGTTTGACTTGCTCATTGATAAAATGCTTTCCATATAAAGCAAAGCAAGTGTGCTCACAAACTTTTAGATCTTCCGCATCTGTATCCCACTCATCATTTTTTTATTGAGGAAATAAAATAAAACTAGTTCATGAAAATAACTAAAATTGCTTTAGAAATTAAAAATAAAAATAAAAAAAATTAAAAAATTAAATTAAAAATTTTATAAAAAAAGATATTGCTTTAGACAACTAAATACACTGATTATTCCACTTTTCCCTGGGGTACTAGAAGAGGTTATTACTATTATCAGTATTATTATTATTATTATTATTATTATTATTATTATTATTATTATTATTATAAGTAGTAGTAGTATATACAAAATAATGTTGTTCTTGTTGTTAGAGTCGATAGTTGATGTCAGTACTGCTAAAATTGGGGGAGGAGACTCAGTTCTGTGAGAGGGAGGGATCTGTGGCAAAGGTACCAAAAGCACATGGCTACAAAAACAAAACAGAACATGGTTAGAAAGGCAGAAAAAATCTATCACCCCATGCCTTGATAGCTCACTTTGACAGACTATTTTATGTACTTTTCTTTTGGGTACCAATTTGGAATTTGGTGTATTCAGAGTCTAAAAACTTTTCTTTAAGTTGATGTTTTTGTTTTTATGGTTGACTCTACCAGTAAAATTGTAAATGCACTTAAACGTTGGATCCAATATTATCTTTGTCAATTTTGAAGTGCCATAAATCAAAAAGTTTGAATTCTTTCCGAAGTATTCCTTCAGTTCAATACAACATGATTACTGAAGTGATATATATTTAATTATCGCAGATCTCATATGCTTCAGTGTGGAAATATTGTCATCAAAAGCGGCCATCATTTTGTGTTTATACCATTTTCAGGAATCCATAACTTGGCAATTGTCTTACTCTAAGCTAAAATATTTGACAGTTCAGAACGTCTACATGTATGCAACACCGCCTGAAATTTTCAATTTTCTAACATGAAGTATGTGTAAGTAATGGCCAACAGAACTTAACAAAGTTAAAAAACTGCATTTTTCCATAATCAAGACCCTGTTTTTCAAGGCCCAATATCTCAGAAAGTAAAGTAGATACAAGGTTAATATTTTGCACAATTGCTGATGGGTACGATGGCATTAGGCACCTAAAGTTTGAAGGAAATCCAAGAGGGTCAGGCGGAATGCATTTGTTGATTTCACACGGAATGGCCCTGGTATCTCCCATGTGTGTCATGCAAGTGCACATACTGTACTTGCCTGTTGCCTGAGGTGGAAGCTAACTGTATGTTTAGTGCGCTAGCAATGCAGGCAACAGGGCAACGGAAGGAATTGACTTTGAATGGAGACGGGTAACTTTGGCAAACAAAAGCAGCAGGTGTGGTGGGCGATGAAGCGTGGGCGTCTTGAGTGATGAAAGAAAGTTGAACTTCAGTCAACTTTATGACTTTATGCAATGAGCTATACAGTATGACACGTTTCGGCAACAACCAATCAGACTATCGATCACCTGTTTTTGCTCTTTTAGAGGCGTGTGTGTGTGTGTGTGTGTGTGTGTGTGTGTGTCCTATCCTAAATCGTTACAAAGGTGTATCTGGGTAAAGGGTTCTGCAGGTTCAAAATGGCCCTGGGCATGAGAGGTTGGGGACCCTGTGAGGTCACTGTGCTCTGGTGTGTTCAGTACTGAGGCACAGAGGTGGGCACGAGTGGGAAAGGATACGGTACGTGTGCCACTGTAGGTCCAATCTTGAGGTCCTGTATAGGGGGAGGAGATCTGTGGTGGGGATCCAAAATAGGCTGGGTGGGTCATCCATAAACACTTAAGCCCTCTCAACAACAACAACAAAGACAGTGATGGTCCACGGTTTATCTAGCCTGGGCCCACCCATACTTCTGTCGCCGCAGTGGGAAATTTTGCGATCAAGTCCATTCATGAACAAAGGATGCGATAGCTAGGCTATGGTAGCTTGATTTGACCATCCGCTTTCACTTTGTTTCACTTCGTGCGAAGCGCCTGAAACATCTTCATTGGCAATCGTTTTCTCTCTAGAGGGCACTATGCACTAATGCAATGTTTTGAAACATGGTGGTGGTAGCATAGTGGTTAAGGACCCTGACTCTAATGGGCTCGTAGTCTGCAAGTTGTGGGTTCGAATCCTGGATGCCACCGTTGTGCCCTTGAGCAAGACATTTAACCCTGCGTCGCTCTAGGGGAGACTTGCCCTGAAGTTGATAGTTGACAAAATGTAAGTTGCTTTGGATAAACGCGTCAAATGCATAAATGTAAATATAAAGAAACATTTTTATTTTCTTTCTGTCCAACTCAGCTCACCTTGTGCCCAGACTGGCTAACAGTACCAGATTCTGTTCAGGAAGAGTTGAGTTACTCCTAAATGAGACCACATACACCGTATGCAATGCTGCTTTTGACCAGAAGGATGCAGAGGTTGTGTGTCGAGAGCTGGACTGTGGGGCTCCTGTAGAGGTGCTGGGAGCAGCTGCATTTGGAGAGGGAGAGGGCCAGGTGTGGTCAGAGGAGATCCAGTGTGGAGGAAACGAGACTCAGATTAAACTTTGCCCAACATCTGCTCTAAACCACAACTGCTTACATGACAATGATATTGGACTGATATGTGGAGGTACAATATATTATCAATGATAATTTATCATATATGTAATTGTAGGTAGTTTGGACTAAGTACTCTCCTAAAATGTTATCATTTCTACAATCTTTCTAGATACTGTGAGGTTGGTGAATGGAAGCGGTCGCTGTTCTGGTCGAGTTGAAGTTCTCCACAGTGGACAGTGGGGCACAGTGTGTGATAACGAATGGGACCTGCGTGATGCTGCAGTGGTGTGTAGAGAGCTGGGCTGTGGACAGCCTATAGAAGCTCTCCAAAGCGGCTCACTTTGGACAGGGAGCAGGAAGGATTTGGATGAGTGATGTGGAGTGTATGGGGTCTGAGTCTTTAGTGAAGAACTGCAAGTCAAAGAAATGGGGTGTAGTAAACTGTGGTCATCATCAGGATGCAGGAGTCATCTGCTCAGGTGGGCAAATTACTGAATAATGGATGCAAGTAGTTAATCATTCATCTTTATACACATGCTACATTCATGTCATCTAACAGCAATCTAATAAATGTGTTTGTGTGGAATACACAAATGCAGGTGAAATTGATTTTTTAAATGTACTGATAGAAAACAATCATAAATTGCAGGTGTCAGACTGGTGGGTGGTTCCCACTGCTCCGGGAGAGTGGAACTGCTTCATAAGGAGACCAGACACACAGTGTGTGATGCTGCCTTTGACTGGCAGGATGCAGAGGTTGTGTGTCGAGAGCTGGGCTGTGGGGCTCCTGTAGAGGTGCTGGGAGCAGCTGCATTTGGAGAGGGAGAGGGCCAGGTGTGGTCAGAGGAGATCCAGTGTGGAGGAGACGAGACTCATATTCAACTCTGCCCAACATCTACTCTGAACCACAGCTGCTCACATGACAGAGATGTAGGAATAGTTTGTTCTGGTGAGAATCTGTTCATGGAAATTATATACTTTAAAATACTTTGAATATGTATCATCATGTGAACTTTTTCGAAGAGTTTATCGCCAGCTATGATAAACCCTCATATTTGAAATACGTATTGATTGGTATGAATTTAAATACTCTTTTGAAACCCTGTGTTCCCACACCTACAGACCCTGTTAAGTTGGTTGATGGAGGCAGTCGTTGCTCTGGGAGAGTGGAGGTGTATTATAAAGACCAGTGGGGTACAGTATGTAATACTAACTGGGGAACGGCTGATACAGCAGTCCTGTGTAAAGAACTTGACTGTGGTGATGCTGTAGATTCCTGGCCAGATACCCATTATGTAAAGGGACCAGGCAGAGTGTTGATGGCTGATGTAGACTGTGTGGGTTGGGAGACCAGACTGAAGTCCTGCCTTCATAAGGGGCTTGGTGAACATACATGCAAGCCTCGCGACAGTGTTAGAGTCACCTGCTCAGGTAGGTGAAGATGTTAACTTGTTTTATGTACGGTACTGTATGTGTCAGTGTATGTGTTTGCCCCACATTGGACATGGATGGCAGAATGATGTGTGTCTAAGTGATTTTTTCCCCCTACATTTTTTTTATTTGGCACCAACTTAAATTATTGCCAATACCAATTATAGCAATCAGCGGTTATAATTTTCAAGACCCAAGTTAACTGACAATGTAGTGAACAAGCTTTCATGGATTTATTTCAATAATTTGCAAAGCTGAGATGTCAGTAAATTTGATAGAGGGTCCAATGATGTTCTTTACGCTATTGTTTTCAAAGTTTTCAAAGTTGTCATATAAGGTGAAATGATTGCAAAGTTCAGCATCAATGTGAATTATTTTCACTCAGCACACAGAGCCCCTAGACTGGTGAATGGTTCCCAAAGGTGCACTGGGAGACTGGAGGTGGAACATGGGAGCACCTGGGGAACAGTGTGTGATGCTGCATTTGACTGGCAGGATGCAGAGGTTGTGTGTCGAGAGCTGGACTGTGGGGCTCCTGTAGAGGTCCTGGGAGCAGCTGCATTTGGAGAGGGAGAGGGCCAGGTGTGGTCAGAGGAGATCCAGTGTGGAGGAAACGAGACTCACATTCAACTCTGCCCAACATCTCCTCTCAACTACAACTGCTTACATGAGAGAGATGTGTGGATAGTTTGTTCTGGTAAGTGCCTATGTTGTTGGAAATAATTTG
>JAODXP020000095.1:57106-109328 GCA_027497455.2 Sardinella longiceps | reverse complement strand
CTATGTTTGTGTTTGATACATGGTGATGAATTTAGAATTAATGGTTTTCTTTCAGCTAAAGTACCTAGGCTGTCTAATGGATCCAGTCCCTGTTCTGGAAGAGTAGAGTTGCTTCACAACATGAACTGGACCACAGTGTGTGATGCTGCCTTTGACTGGCAGGATGCAGAGGTTGTATGTCGAGAACTGGACTGTGGGGCTCCTGTAGAGGTGCTGGGAGCAGCTGCATTTGGAGAGGGAGAGGGTCAGGTGTGGTCAGAGGAGATCCAGTGTGGAGGAAATGAGACCCAGATTCAACTCTGCCCAACATCTCCAGTTCATAATTTCAGCTGCTCTCACAGAATTGATGTGTCACTGACTTGTGGAGGTACAAAACACATCATAGTAATCATAGTAATCACATCGTAAAACATGCCATATTTAGCAATCATATGCATATTTGATGTCTCCCTAGATGCTATAAGGCTGATGAATGGGAGCAGTCGTTGTTCTGGAAGAGTTGAGGTTCTCCACAGAGGACAGTGGGGCACAGTGTGTGATAACAGATGGGACCTGCATGATGCTGCAGTGGTGTGTAGAGAGCTGGGCTGTGAAGAGCCTATAGCAGCTCTCAAAGGTGCTCACTTTGGACAGGGAACAGGAGAAATTTGGATGAGTGATGTGGAGTGTGTGGGCTTTGAGGCCACAGTGAAGGACTGCAGTGCACACAGATGGGGGGCAAAAAACTGTGGTCATCATCAGGATGCAGGAGTCATCTGCTCAGGTAGCTGAGATAAATCTTAAAGGAGACATAGCATGGAAAACCACTTTTACATTGTCTTTGATGAATTAAGAGAGGTTGTGCATGGTCAAAGAGCTATCATGAAATGAGGCATGGTTCTGCCCTTCTTCATATGGAAATCTTGAATTTGGAAATAGCCACTAAAACATGGGCGAATTAGAACAAAGCCTACAAGTGATGTCAAATAGCACAAAGCCATTGCAGTTCTATGAAGGTGGCCAGAGTAGGGCGTTGTTTAGGCAAAAAAAAAAAAAAGATCAATACATAGTGAGGTATTAGGCTTGTAAAATATCACTTGATCTTATTTTTGGCAAAATACAATTGAATATATTGTATATTAACATCAGAGAACAAAGTACTCAATTAATCAATTCTATGTCCACTTTAATTCAATTAGACATTGTAACATATCACAACATGATAAGATGACATGTTTGATAGTGTGATAACCAGTATAAAAAGTACATACAGCTGAAATTTACATATGTTAACTAATCATACCAATAAATCTAAAATTCCAGCAGTCAAACTGGTGGGCGGTTCTCACTGCACTGGGAGAATGGAGCTGCTTCATAAGGAGACCAGACACACAGTGTGTGATGCTGCCTTTGACTGGCAGGATGCAGAGGTTGTGTGTCGAGAGCTGAACTGTGGGCCTCCTGTAGAGGTGTTGGGAGCAGCTGCATTTGGAGAGGGAGATGACAAGGTGTGGTCAGAGGAGATCCAGTGTGGAGGAAATGACACTCAGATTCAGTCCTGTTCTGTATCTCCTGTTGGAGACCCCAGCTGCTCTCACAAGAATGATGTGGGACTGGTTTGTAAAGGTCAATCTAAAATCAAAATGTAAACAATTATTTATCTTTTTGCGATCATCCAGCAACTTCTGACATGGTTCTTTTTCCTACAGATCTTGTGAGGCTGATGGATGGTGGTAGTCGCTGTTCTGGGAGACTGGAGGTTTATAAAGATGGAGAATGGGGCACGGTGTGCTACAGTGGATGGGACCAGGTTGATACAGCAGTAGTGTGTAAAGAGCTGGGCTGTGGTGATTATTTGGACTTTGAAAAGAATACAGATTTTAGACAGGAGACAGGAAGTGTCCTGATGGCTGAGGTTGGCTGTGTAGGGCTGGAGACCAGACTAAAATCCTGCCCTTATAAGAGTCTGGGAGAACATGCATGCTCACCTCAGGACATTGTTTGGCTCACTTGCTCAGGTGAGGTGAAAAAATTACATGTATGTAAACATTTTATACTACCTTCAACATCATGTAAATGATCAGTTTACTGTAAGACTAACTTTTTCTACATAGAGCACAGGGCTTCCAAGCTTGTGAACAGTTCCTCACACCAATGCTCTGGGAGACTGGAGGTGGTCCATGGGTACACCTGGACCACAGTGTGTAATGCCTCTTTTGATCAGCAAGATGCAAAGGTTGTGTGTCGAGAGCTGGGATGTGGGACTCCTGTACAGGTGCTGGGAGCAGCTGCATTTGGAGAGGGAGAGGGCCAGGTGTGGTCAGAAGAGATCCAGTGTGGAGGAAATGAGAGTCACATTCAACTCTGCCCAACATCTCCTCTCAACTACAACTGCTCACATGACAGAGATGTGGGGATAGTGTGTTCGGGTAAAAGCAAATTTAGGAAAATAAGGTTGAGGCTTTTTGAATACATAAAGATTCTAATATTTCGACATGCAATAAATTTAAACTCTGGGTACAATTTATAGCAGTATGTCATTTTTATATATTAATTGCACTGCAATAGTTTATGGTTCAGAAAGAGTTAAATATTTTATGACTGTCTTTACGATTTCCAGGATACACTGATGCCAGATTAGCAAACGGCAGTGACTCCTGTTCAGGCCGAGTGGAGCTCAAGTACGTCAGCAAGTGGGGCACAGTGTGTGATGCATCCTGGGATATGAGGTCCTCCAGTGTGCTCTGCCATCAGCTGAACTGTGGGAGTGCTGTGGCTGTTGTAGGGGCAGAGTGGTTTGGTGAGGGGAGTGGAAACATCTGGCCTGATTTGTTTAAGTGTGAGGGGAATGAAACTTGCCTCTCAAGGTGTAAAATCTCCTCATGGCGCCAAGCCGCATGTTCCCATAGACAGGATGCTGGAGTCATCTGCTCAAGTGAGTACATGGTACATGGACTGTGGAAGCTATCACACAGCTATAGTATCATAATAACAATGAATATGTGAATAGCTGAATAACTAATTAACAGTTAATTAAACAGAACTCACAGTGTATCTAATCAAACTAAATAATCTGTACAGGTTCCTCCCTACACAATGGGACAGTGCACTTGTCTGGAGAGAAGAAATGTGAGGGAATGGTCGAGGTCTATGTCAGTCAGAGGTGGAGGAGAGTTCTGCTGGACTCCTGGAGTAAGTCTGAAGCCTCAGTGGTGTGCAGACAACTGGCCTGTGGTTCTTCTGTTGGGTTCTCTGGTTCTAATTACTCAGAGGGTGATGAGTGTGTCTCAGGGATCCGCTGTTCTGGACATGAGACTCATCTGGGAAACTGCAGTGCTCCACAGATACTAAACTGTACTTCTAGTCAGCAGGTGACCATCACCTGTTCAGGTGTGTGCATTACAAAGTCTATCAGTGATCCTGTAGCACAACTATAAATAAAACTCTTGTAGTGTTGTATTGTTTTCATGCATCTCTTTTCCCCATGTCAGGCCATCAGCCAGTCAGGTTGACAGGATCCAGAGGAAGACTGCGCTGGCAGGCTGGAGGTTTTCCACAACGGCTCGTGGGGGACCGTGTGTGATGACTCCTGGGACATGGAGGATGCCCAGGTAGTGTGCAGACAGCTGCAGTGTGGCTACAGCCCTCAGTGCTGAGGTACCCGCATCCTTTCCTCCAGGAGATTTGCCCATCTGGCTGAGTGAGGTGGGCTGCAGGGGAGACGAGACCAGCCTGTGGGAGTGTCCCTTAAAAGAGTGGGGGCGACACGACTGCTTACACAAAGAGGACGTGCGGGTCATGTGCTCAGGTGAAAACCATATGGTGTCCTGCTTTCTGAGATACCTACTATGTATGTGTATTAACATTTTAGCGTATATTGAAATTATCTTGTGGTTTAAATATCTGTTTTGCTACACCCCTAACTGCATCATTATGTGACAACTATAATGGTCTCAGTCCAACAGTAGATGGAGGGATCGGTTTCAATTTCCAATTTTTGTAGGCCGAATAACTTGTCTGTTTCACTGTGTTTGTTGTGTATGATCTGATAATACATCAGAAAGGTAGCCTGATAAACCAGCCTAAATGTGAGATTGGATGTCTAATTTAGTCTGGCCCCGATGAATGGATACAACGGGAGATTGTTGATGAGCACAATCCGTTGTCTTTCAAACCATGTCTGTGCCTATAGGCCAACGCTCTGTCGTCACTCCCTCAAAACCCCGCCTGCTTTGATTCAAAACACATCTCTGCGTTATGATTGGTTTGCCAGATTCCTGGCATTCTGGCAGAATTGGAGAATGATGCGAGGCTAGACCACTCGCAGACAAAACATTTTGGCGTCCAGCGGGTGGCGCTGGTTTACTAGGCTATCAGAAAGGTATAAGGCACAAATGATCTGTTGTCCACAGGATTCATTCAGCTGAAACAAACCACAGACCGTCATGGGCCATGCAAAGGACTAATAGACGTCTACTACAATGGCACCTGGGGAAACATGTGTTTCAATGACATGGACAAAAACACAGGCTCTGCGATCTGCAGTCAGTTAGGCTGTGGAGATCATGAATGGACCTATGATGTAACGCCAACTCAAACCAAGCGACTGAGCGCCCCCAGTGTAGAAAGCACGATACACACCTTGAGCAGTGCAAACCTCTTCAGTGGGAAACAGCCTGCAGGAGGGTTGCTGATATACAGTGTAGGCCTACAGGCCAAGGTTTGCCGTGTGACAGTTACATATTTATATTTGTTTATTATCAAAATATGAATGAATGAATGAATGTATTATTTGACTATATTTCCTATATTTTTGACTACAGGAACTAAAGGAACCACAATAGTCACACAAAAAGACCCTGTTAAGGAATGTCCAGGTAAAATCACTCCAGTACACTGTGTGTGTGTGTGTGTGTGTGTGTGTGTGTGTGTGTGTGTGTGTTAGTTATACTTCTCAACATATTTCTCCTCTTCCAGATGTCCCAGTTCTGAGGCTGGTTGGTGGTTCCACTAGGTGCTCAGGGAGGGTGGAGGTGCGTCTGCAGGGAGAGTGGGGGACGGTGTGTGACGACTCCTGGGACATGATGGACGCCCAGGTGGTCTGCAAGCAGCTGAACTGTGGGGAGCCCGTGGCTGTAGGGGGGAGCAGGGCACATTCGGGAGGGGAAGCGGCCCCATCTGGCTGGACGAGGTGACCTGCACAGGCCATGAGGCTCACCTGTGGGATTGCTGCCGCGCCCTCTGAACCAGAGTGACTGCATCCATAAGGAGGATCGCCTGGGTCAACTGCACAGGTGAGGCAGTTATGTTTCATGTTTTTACCCTGTTGCTCATTCACATCACAATATAGCTGTATTCGGCAACTCTTTTAAAGTCAAATTTCATAGAATTGTCACGTTATTCTGGAAGTAGTACATTAAAAAGTAGTACATTAAAAAGCTCCTTCTGAGTCCTGTAATCGTGATAGCAAAACTCCAGCGCTCCCTGTAGCCTTCCACCAATCAGGTTCGGAGGGAGGGATAGTTGCCTGTCGATCACAACTGTGAGGAAGCCGCTGATGACGTGCTATAGCGAGGGAGGGGTTTGAGAGGTCGTTGGGGAGCATAGTAGAGACTCGGGGAGGGACCTGAGAGTTGTATGATTTTTTATTTATTTTTTGCCTAAGTCACGGAATTACATAGACTTACCGAATACAGCTTTAAAAACATACATGTGTGAATTATTCCCTCTTCAGGGCTTCCACAACCTCCCACCACCCATCTTCCAGTCACCTCAGTGGGAACCAAAGTCCCTCCATGTAAGCCTGCAGGGTTTCCTGTAGCGGCTGCAGTGATTCTGGGGCTTCTGTTCCTGCTGCTGCTGGGCTCACTGGCTTTGCTGCTGGGCCAGAACAGGTCACTCAAGAGAGGTGCTGCAAAATCCTATATCAACATGTTTTTGTTTGATTTCTGCTTTATGATTTTGCATATGTACCTGCCATGGAGTAAATCAGAGAGATAGAGAAATAGAGAGTTTGATAAGTTGCTCCCACATGGCTTCCATTTTAACATTCCATGTAATAATCTTAAGTAAGTAAGTAGTTTGGGAATGCAATAGAATCAAAGATGGTGAATAAGCGGAGCAAGATACAGTATCATGGTAGTCTAAGAGAGAGAAATGGGTGTGGGCCCCAATCTGCATAAATTGTTGTGTTTATGTGTTAAGTTTATCAACCTATCAATAGGGTAATGGGTATGCATTGTAAATGCATTGTTTCCTTTTGGAAAAAATAATATTTGGAAAACTAAAACAAGTTTATCTTTTCAGTTCTTTACAACCTCTTAGGTTTTGAAACAATTATGTAGCCAGTGGCTGTCTGCACCGCATACGGGTCTCGAACCCGCCACCCCGAAAGCTAAAAACTCCCCGCATGGGAGTGGGATGCTCTAACCAGCTGAGCTAAAAGCCTAAGCTTCTAACTAGTGGTGGCAAAATTAACTGATTAATCACGTGATTAATCCAAAAAATTTAACTCGGATTAAAAAAATTAACTCAGATTAATCCTGATGGATATGGTTCCACTTTCATGGCATGTATTATGTTCAATTTCAGATAGATTATCAAGTCAAACTATACAAAGATTATGGCCTAGCTCCTGACTGTCCAACAACATGTTTGGGGAATCCTCTGGGGTAGGGGACAGGTGTGAAATGCCCCATTTAAGACAAACAAAGCCAACTATTTAGTATCAGGGCCTTTACAGGGCAAAATAAGGATCCAATATAACCTAGCATCCAAATTCTTACTGGAGGAAATGAGTTGTGATTAAAAGTGATTAATCACGATTAATCTTTGAAAAATTTTGTGATTAATCAGATTAATTTTTTTAATCGTTTGACAGCACTACTTCTAACTCAGCCTTTAGAAGTGCCCAAGGAATTGGGTGATGAGGATTTATACGTACTGCTGCCAAGCTAGCCGAGCTAGCTGGCCTCCATTACATATAAAAATGCTGTATAAAATCCAGGTTATTTATGTGGCCAACATACCTTTTTGACAAGTGGTATTCATTAGCATTGCATAGACTATTTTAGAAAAATTAACAAAGACAGCATGCATGTTAATAAAATTAACAAAGACAGCATGCATATGGCTTGTTATGATAATATTATGCCTATGGAGTATTGGGTCAATCTATGGACTGAATTATGCTTTGATGACATTGTGTGAACGACTATTGCAGAAATCTATACCATTGTCATTATGTCATTACTTTACTCTTCCTTCCCCGCAGCTCTCTCCAAGAAGAGAGACATGGCACTGAGTGAAGCTGTCTATGAAGAACTGACCAGAGATGGCTCCTCCAGACGCCGTCAGAGAGGTGAGAGGTCATCAGACTAGATTTATGTGCATCTCCAACACACAAGCTCTCCCACTTACACCATTGAGGTTTAGTGTGTAGATTGATTCTGTATAATAACACACCTCTTCGGCCATACTGTATAGTACTTATCACACTTTGAGGTTTGAGGATTTTGTGTTTTATATCTCACAGCATGGATCATTGAATCTGATGCTAAGAAGGATGAGAGGAGACCCATCTCACGTAGGGGGATTAGACAGCCTCCTGTTGATGTCTGATACAAACCTCTCCCTGATTTTTTAGTTGCCCTGCTGAGAAAACCAACGGTGGAGGATTCTGATGATGTGACTGCCGATGACAATGAAATAAACCCCAATAATAGACTGACAGGTCAGCGGCTGCTCTAATAGGCCATGCAAAAGAAAATATTCATGTATTTTTATAATTCTGGTGTATTTTGTAACATACTAGTGTAAGTCTCTGCTTACTACTAAGTTATTTTGATTTATCATCCTAGTAAGTGTAATGTGTGATTGCACTGTGTATTGATATTTTGTACTTCAGTATATACAGTAACATAATTCATGTTAGACTTAAATCATATCGTATTGCAGCTGTGGCTGCGTTATCAGAGGAGACACAAACAGACACGCAGCAAGAGGAGTATGATGATGTTGATGATGTCACGAGTGCAGAGAAGTCATCTAAAGTGAACGGTGAGTGAAATCAAAGAAGAACAGCAGCAGATTGAGCAGAGACAGAGGCTGAGTTAGATTGTTAGTAAAGGGGGACTTAACAAATAATACAAAATTATTTGTTAAGTCCCCCCCCCCACTTTAACCCCTGATTATAGGTACAGCAAATAACGTGAATGAATAAAGTGAATTAACTTAATTGCCAATGAAAGAATGTACTGTTTGGTTCAGGAGAAACAAAGATAGACTTGCAGCAAGAGGAGTATGATGATGTTGATGATGTCACGAGTTTGGAGAAGTCATCTGAGGTGACTGGTGAGTGAGATCAAAGCAGAGCAGCAGGTGGAACAGAGACAGAGGCTGAGTTTGATCACTTTTAACAAATAACACACCATACAAAATAATTTACTTTAATTATTAACATTTTAAATGCAAGGTTTATGTGTTACTACTTTATATTGCTAGTAACATTTTTCTTTACATCAAAGGCACACATTTTTACAATTTGGGATTTTGTTTCTGTTTCTAAATGTATCCACAGACTACATGCTAGACACAGGATATGACGATGTGGGAGGTGATGATGAGGAACTCCTCTCAGGTAAGGAGGACATGAGAGCAGGTCCTGGATCAGTGAGACTCTGAGATGAAATGACATCCACTGGATGGTGGAGTAGGGATGATTTAATGAGAGAATTTCTGTCAACAGAGTCTGTGAGAGTGGAGGGACTGGAGAATTATGATGACGTCACCACTGATAAAATGAGGGGTGAGAGTCTGAATTGGCATTCTATGAATTATTAAGACACATTATATTCACAGATTAAGTTCACACACACAACTAATATTCATAACCTTTGGATGTTTGTCTAATGTAAGCTGTGGGGGACCTAAATAATACCAATGAAGAAAAAGATTATGATGACATCATGGATAAAGACGACCTTCAAATGAATGTGACAGCAGATCAACCTCAAGAGTATAATGATATCAATTGTGAGTAGTTCCCCGTTTCATTACATCAATTATTGTTGGTGGTTTGACTTTAATGAATAGAACTCATAAATGGAGTTATTATTATTATTATACCAATTACAAATGTAGAAGCACAATGCTTAGTATTATGAGGAGTATAAGTGTCTTTGTTTTTCTTGGTAGCGAATGACTATGATGATGTGGGTGTGGAGTCTGAGGTGTGAAACAGGAAGAGGATCTGAGGACTCCCAGCAAATGTATAGATTATAAATGACAACATTAGAGAAAAGAAAAGCTATTTTTTATAAGACAGACATAATATCTCAGACTATATTTTTATCTTTTTCATTTGCTTTCATGATCTGCTTGCTGAATTTTAAATGATGATTATATGCAGATGATATAGTATTTACCTGAAGCAAAATTACTGCCATTTTTAATAGTGAAATTTTGTCCTTTATTTTGAGGGGCTGAGAACCTACAGTGAGTGACATTTTGGTCAAAATTGAGTTATATAATTAGCTTGATGAGCCATACTATATAACATTATAATGTATAGCCTGGCTCAAGAATCTGTATAGTCTTTAAAACTGCCTCTGAACACAGTTTTGTTTTGGCTCTTCTGTAAAGATGGTGAAATGCCACTCATGCCGTCTAGGTTCTCAGCACTTGATTTTACCCTTTGTATGATAAAAAGCTGTATGAATGACCATGGTTTGAATATATATATATATATTATATATATATATATATATATATATATATATATATATTTCATGATCTGCTTACTGAAATTTTTTATAATGATTATATGCAAGTTATGTACTGTAGCATTCATCTGAAGCAAAGTTACTGGCAATTGAACAGTGAAATTTTGTCCTTTATTTCGAGGGCTGCTAACCTAGAGGATGTGAGTGACATTTTGGTCAAAATTGTTATATATCAGCCTGACAGGCCAGACTATAGCATAATGTATAGCATGTGAAAGACTCAACAGGTGAAAGTTTATTTTTTTATTATTATTTTTTATTTACAGCAATATTTTAGGTTGAGTGTGTGCTGGATCTCATCCTTTGTTAACTGACAATGGGCTGTATAGTCTAACACAATGTTTACAGTCAAAAAAGAAAAAAAACCTTTTATCCATGTATTTTACCTTTCCAGTTGTTTTTATATTGTGATTTTTTTGTTCGCTTTTAGCCAAGCTTAATTGTAGGCCTATTGAATTGTACTGATTGCAAGGTATCAAACAATAAAGGAGTTTAGACAAATGCTTTTGCATGGTAATGACATTAATGATCAATAAAGACTGGGTGAAGTTGATACACTTTGTGCAGCCTTCTGTTTCAGAGCTCATAAGACAAATGATTAGCTACTTAGTTTTCAAAAAATTTAAGAGAAAAAACTGAAGAAGAATTCATGGAGGTTCTCTAACCTGACGTGATTATAGAGCGGGGGGGAGGGCATTCAGTTCTGGTTTGAAACGATTGGACAGCTCGTCTAATCAGCTTCGCTTATTGGCCAGTTGTCTCTCTATATGTAAACCCGCCCCCGCCGCCCGACCGTCCCCAGACCATGGATACGGATGAACATTTGTATTATGGGCAGGCTATGTCAGGCTACCTTGAACCGGCCCTGACTTCAGGTATGCTGAAGCATGGGTTGGTGAGAGCCCCTAGTGGCTTTGTTTTGTACTACAGAATTCAGAATGAGCTGGGCCTACAATCTGTGTACTGTAAAGTAGCTCCTTTCATGTAATCAGGTGAGAACAGGTGTGTATTTATGGATGATGATGACTAAGGCACTGTTCCCTTAGCCTGGCGATGCCATCCTACGTACCTCCGCTAAACATTTAGTCGCTTTCGCCCAGGTTACTGTTCCCTAACTGTGGATAAAACAATAAAAGGAAAAATCCATGAACTTTTTGAAATTGCGAGGCCCATGCTCAGATCAGCTAATGCAATTCTCTGCAACTAAATGAACGCAACATAATTTTACTTCATACAAAAGAAACTTTCCTGATTACCAGAACAAATTCTATTTTGAGAGCGGCCTGAATTGAAACGCATGACGTGTCATGTCATCCTATTATGGGTCTTGGGTGCACTCCTGATGCCTGTACCGGTAATCTGTGCCTTCACCTCATGTATCTGCAAAACACAGGTTTCCGATGGATCAAATCACACTGTTGTTTCCAATAAGAGGGTGATGATGTTTCGTTGGTGTTAGTGAGGCAACCAAAAAGGTCATCTAATACAGGTGAGAAAGTGCACACTCTAGTGGCAAAAGTGATGTATTGGCCTGCGCTGCTGTGAGGGATTGATTTTGTTGTTCTTTTCTGTTTTGTTCTTTAAAAGATCAACTGTATGATGCATATTTAGTAGTAGAAAAATATCACTTGAACTTCATTTATCTGAAATTTGTTGATAAGTATTTTTCCATATAGGCCTTAATACCATATAGGACTACATCATTACTATACTACTATATTAGATAGGCCCATCATCACTCTTTGGTATAGGCCTAATAAATGAATTATAATCTATAAGTCTGCATATGACTGAATAATGTCTGTTAAAGAAATGGCAATTAAAGACAAAACAATTATTTTTGTGATCCTCCAAACAAACTTCAATTTCTTCAAACTTCAAATTATGAGGTTTCCATGCATGTTTGGTTTGACTGGGTTTCCCACATGGACTGCTGAGGGCCTCTAGTGGATAAAAAGTGTACTGATGGTTCAAAAGAGAGAGAGCGAGAGAGAGAGAGAGAGAGAGAGAGAGAGAGAGAGAGAGAGAGAGAGAGAGAGAGAGAGAGACCATTTATACCACACCAAGCCAAAACATTTGTTTTTAGAACTATTAATGGTGATAGTATATTGATTTTGAGCAATTATGATATATTATTGATATATTATAATTTATTATTTTAAATACATTTTCAAAATACTAGGCTATAGAGTAAAACATGTTGGGTCAAAATCCTCTGCCTCAGCCTAAGTAGTTCAATAAACTGCAGTGATTACTATTGCAAAGTTTTTGTTTCACATCTACAAGTCCACTGGGATGACCCTGTTGGTCTGAGTGTCACTCCAAGCCGATTCTTCAGTTCAAAAGGTGGGTGAGAGCCCCTAGTGGTTTGCTGTAGTACTACAGAATGAACTAGGCCTAAAAGCTTACAGTAAAGTTTACAGTAAAGTAGCTGCTTGGTTGTCAGGTGAAAACAGGTGTGTATGTATGTGATGATGATGACTAAAGCCCTTAAGGTTCATGGCTGATAAAGCAATGATGACAAAAATCCAGTAACTCTTCATTTCAAATCAGTAGCCTATGCTCAGAAAGCTAAACATTTCTCTGAAAATGGATGGAATGGACATTCCATTGCTTCACACGCAACTTTTCTGATTACCAGAACAAGTCTGCATGACAGAATAACACTTTTAATCAATTTGAAGGGGGTAGTCGGGATGAATATTATATTTTAATGCATTGTTAAACATTCTTACTGAAGGCCTAAATACATTATTTTCTTCATTTCAGTGTATAAATAATTATTTGTTTTAAACTTTGAATATTCAACTAGTGTGGTTATTAATATTTGCCTTTTTTTAACTGAGGAAGTCTTTCTAGCAAGAGCAGCAACTCTGGTGCAGCGTGTGCCACCTGCATCCCCCTCCCCTGCACAAAATCTCTGAAGTACAGAGACTTCCTGACCACATGGATGCCTCTCTGTGACATCACTGATGAGAGTGCAGGGGGTGGGATGATTTTAGCAACACTGTTTCCACCAGTTTTTGATATCGCTCCTAATATGGAGCGATATATAAACAGCGCCTTCTGATTTGTCACTCAAATGTTTTTGATGATTTCCTATCACTCTTCTAATATGGCTACAGCGTGTGTGATTGGTGGCTCAGGGAGCACAGGGGGTTCTAGGTGGGGAGAACAGGGCACAGCTGTGTCAGTGAGTCGTCTGGGAGAGCAGAGGTGAGAGCTGTGCTGCTGTCTGCTGAGCCAAACTGGGGGAGATGAAGCTGGAGGGCTGCCTGTGGGTCATCCTACTGGCCTCTGTGGCCCTAACCAACCAAGACAGTAAGCTCTAATTTATTCTGGAAAATCACATGAACACTTTTAGTAACATATTTCCAGATTTCTTAATGTATTAAGTCAGTATGGTATGGTATGGTAGTATGGCTTTAGTGATTATATATAAAATTCTAAGTTTTGAAACAGTATTCTGTCACATCTGAGGCTAAGGAGTGCTTGCATAGATCTATTCTGAGTATGAGAATTCTTGTGGCAGTTGTAATGTTCAGTAGCTGTATCAGTGTTTGCAAGACCTGTTTGTTGATGACTGAATTTGCCCTGATGAGAAGTGCAATGACAGATTTGAAAATATTTGCTGTTGTTACAGTATATCCTATTTCTATTCTTTGTTTTGGCTATTTATAATGTTAACTTTTTAATGTTAACTGTTTTGATGTATTCATAGGCCTACATTTGTGTAGTGTTATCAGTGGTAAAGTGCTGTGTTTTAGGCAAATATTATGAATTATATGTCAAATCATGTCATATAATTTTATTTATTTGTTTGTTTGGTTATTTATTTATTTATTTATGTAGTTATACCATTAGCACTATTGTATGTATATTTTAAAACGATGCATTATACTACTTTTTCATAATCATAACCATGCAGTGTTCATGATATTTAGTATGTGACAAACTCAGTCTTATAGCTGATGGTACTGGGCCCTGAGTGACCTTACTGTATGTGTTTGTGGGCCCTGAGTGACCTTACTGTATGTGTTTATGGGCCCTGAGTGACCTTACTGTATGTGTTTGTGGGCCCTGAGGTACCTTACTGTATGTGTTTGTGGGCCCTGAGGTACCTTACTGTATGTGTTTGTGGGCCCTGAGGTACCTTACTGTATGTGTTTGTGGGCCCTGAGTGACCTCATTGTATGTGTTTATGGGCCCTGAGTGACCTCATTGTATGTGTTTGTGGGCCCTGAGTGACCTTATTGTATGTGTTGTGTGTCGCGCTCTTCATGTCACTCCAACACGTGCTCTAAAACATGCTGCCATTTTGTGTTTCAAGAGTGCGGACCATTTTGTGTGGGTGACTTCACCTAGTGCTTTAAGTGTGTTGCAGTTACTTTTGATGATGTGTGTACTGCATGTCTGTTTATCTAATTTACATGTAAAGCAATATGCACCACCATTTTCATCATTTGCTTTCTGCTGTACAGTACATCCAGTCCTGTATCCCTTTTGGTCTAAACGCAGTGTGGCCATTTTGTGTTGTAAGAGAGTGGCCCATTTTGTGTGGGTGACTTGGTGCTTTAGGCGTGTTGCAGTGACTTTTAATGATGTATGTATGTCTGTTTATCTAATTTAAGAGTTGACTGAGAAAAGCTATTACTACTATGGTGACTAGAATGTCGCATTCAAAGAGAACATCACAACTGACAAGAATAACCCTAAAACAACAACAGCGAAAGCATAGTTTTAATATGATATTGATATCACATGAGCAAACTATCAATTCTTAATGATATTCTTAATGATAGGCTATAATGATTCTTAATGATAACTTTTTTTTGTATTAAACCCAGCCCAGAGGTTCTTGACTACTTTTTGACAGATCGGCAAACAAAACAGAGAAAAGGTCTAAATCGATCTGTTCATCACAACCAAGTAACCACTGTTTGACTTCTATCCAAAACAAAGCAACTGTAGAGCAGTACCAAAACAAGTGCTCCAACATTTTGTCCTCCTCCTGACAAAAACAACAATATGGTGATGCATTGATTCCCCAAATATATAGCATTTTGTTGGTTTCCAAATATTAGTTTGTATTGAAAATACCTCATTTTTGTATCAGGTGTTGTTTCATATAAAGTTTTAAAAACCTGATACCAGGGAATAGGTATATCCACCATATTTTCCCATTTATTAAGGCACTGTTGTGAGTTGCTTTTCTTTCAAAAAGAAGTTATGTATATCCTTATCTTAACTTCTTTTAATTTTAGCCAGGTTACATTTTTAATATGAGGTCTACATACTATAAGGGACCCCATATACTTATTTTTATTTTCCACCCTTGTGGTATAGCTCCAAGAAGTTGGTTGTATTGTTGTAAATTACATATAGCTCTGTATATTTGTATTAGTTGTTTGTGTGACATAATTTCCCCTTCTCATTTATGTACTAAGTCTCTAACAAAAAGTATATTTTTTGGTAACACTTTATTTTACAGTGTCACTGTTACAGTGTATTTACCTATGTAAATACAACCTGTGTAACAACATGTAATATCAAGTATTAATTTTGTACTTACATTATGTATTTTTGTGTAACTACATACTGTTGTTACATTGTCATATGAAATGGTTTTTATACTTTGCCAGTGCTGATTTCCTGAAATGAGCTGAATGAGACCCAAGGCACCCTGATGCTGGAGTGGGTGAATCAACCCTCAGGACACCCTTATGTTGGGCAACTAATTTGGGGTGCCAAGGTCATGGCGAAATGGCACTTCTTTGCACTAACCATGCTTGGCTCCAGTTAGGTTACTCTGGTACACTTTATTTGAATGTGTTTATTTCACTGTATTAAAGAGAAAAAGGGATGTACCAACACAGTTGTTACATGTATGCTGTGTAAAGGCCCACTTGTAGGTCTTTTTAAAATAAAGTGTACCAGACTAGTACCTACATGTGTGTTGGTCAATGTCTTAAAACAAGTGGGCCTTTACACAGCATACATGTAACAATTCAAGCGTAACAGGGATGTACCAACACAGATGTTACATGTACTTTGCTGTGTAACAACCTGCTTGTTTTAAAACTTTGACCAAACACACATTTCATATGTAATTTATATAGGTACAAGCCTGGTACACTTTATTTTAATGTGTTTAATCGACTGTATCAAAGAGTAACAAGGATGTGTCAACAGAGCGGTTACATGTACATTGTTGCACACTGCCCCTGTGTTCAAAGTAATTGTCCAACATAAGGGTGTCCTGAGGGTTGATTCACCCACTCCAGCATCAGGGTGCCTTGGGTCTCATTTCAGTTCATTGCCTAATTTCAGGAAATGAGCACTTTGGCAAAGTATTATAAAAAACATTTCATATTAATAACAGTATGTCGGTACACAAAAATACATAATGTAAGTACAAGATTAGTACATGATATTACATATTACACAGGTTGTACCATTGTGCTGTACTTACAGTAAATACACTGTAACAGTGACACTGTAAAATAAAGTGCTACCATAATTCTTGAATGAATAGGCCTACTGAACAGATACTGTACATGTAACTGAAAAACTAAGACAAAAAGAAAAGGAGGAAAAAAGAAAAAAACACAAAAAGACAACGATGTTTACTGTTTTGATGTATTCATACTTTATATTTACATAGTGTTATCAGTGATAAAGTGCTGTGTTATGTATTCTTCATGCTCGGGCCACATTTGTGTGTCACTCCAACACGTGCTCTCAGCCGTTGAGGTATAGGCAGCCATTTTGTGTTGTAACAGTGCAGTCCATTTTGTCGGGGTGACTTGGTGATTTAAGGTGTGTTGCAGTTACTTCCGATGATGTGTGTACTGTATTTCCGTTGATCTATTGAATTGAATGAAAGAGGCTATTACTTACGAAGATTATTTAAATATTGATATCACATAAATCACACCTGAAGAGAATGACACTCAAATGGCAACAGGTATGAATGAATTTATTTGTCAGTTCCATTACATGTACAAGACATACAAGGAATTGAAATTAAGTTCCTCACTATCCCAACAGTGAAATACACAGACGTGGCATTCATTATGACAATGACAATGGCAAGGCATAAACATGACAATGGGAAGAGGGAGCACATTGTAGGAGCTGACAAAAACCTCAGCACATAAAAACATTGATAAGACAGTTGACAGGACAAGATAGGGGTGGAGCAGGGATAGGCCAGGTATTGCAGTATGCCTGTGAAAGGGGCTTCTTCAATATCCTCTCCTGTATATCTTGATTTCTCTTTATGGGTGATCATCACCTCAGTTATCTCCTTCATTAGGTTATTATAAATAGATAAAATGATTATAAGAAATCATTTACTATTATTCTATAGAGTAGAGATCAACTTGTTAACTGATCAGTGCAGGTGTGTGTGTGTGTGTGTGTGTGTGTGTGTGTGTGTGTGTGTGTGTGTGTGTGCATGTGTGTGGGAGGGTTGTCTAGTAGCCAACTAGGTGAACCCGGAAATGTTGAGTACACCAAGTTTTATTGCATAAATGTGATGTATGGGTCCCCAGTATACAAAAACTGCCGGATGCTAATTTGCATATGTTGAGCATAATTAATTAGCACAATTAGCATTATTAGCCAAATCGCCATTTTCACCACATATTCTGCATTATATGGCCAATTTCTACAATATGTTAATGGTGATAAATGTTTTAGAGGGTGCTGAATTCATTTCTGACATCATCTTTTGAAATTATATCACATATCTAAATTTATTTATTAATTTTAATTACTTTAATACACAATTTTAGGTACTTTATGGTACTCATACAATATACACAATAATCCTGCTCCTCACCTAGAAATCTCTCCACTACTCTGCCCTATGACCTTCTCCATCCTGACTAGGTCTCTGTGGTCCTCAGCCAAGGGCCTGCTCTCCATCCTCTGTACCAGACCCACTCCCTGAAAGACTTTGCCACCCAACATACGCCATGACCCCACTCTGACGTCTTTCAAAAAGCACCTCAAAAACACACATGTTCACTGTCAGTCTCTAACTGACCCCCCCCCCCCCCCTACTGTAAAGTGACCTTGGGTACTTTGAAAGGCATTATATAACTATTATTATTATAATAAATACGAATTTCAGAATCATGTTCTTGTGAATGTTGATGCATTGTTTTCAGAGTGTAGTGAACATTATTCCCTTACTGACTCTTATGATTCAAAATTACTTTTTGGATAAAAAATGTTAGTATCTTTTTGCATTTCTGGAAGAATAAGCTATATAGCTACAGTACTTGACATAACTTGGATCTTGCAACTGTACAATACATATTAATGAAATCTCTTGACACCCAATGAGATGACACCACCAAAGCCCATCACCATGTGTGATCAACTAGAACAACTACATACCATTAAAAATGGTAAAGACATCCACAGAGGAAATATGGCCCCTCAGGGGATATAATGTTCCGGATAACTGGCCACCACCAAAATCTGTAAAACCTTTTCCCAACACTTGTCCAACATTTTTTAAGCTAACCAGTACACAAGACACCCTCACACACACAAAACCCACCAACACTTCTACTCAACACTAATATACAGTTGGAAGGTCCCTTGAACATGCATACCGCACACTGCCCCACCACTTCCATCACTCTTATCTCCCTGCCATCATATGTTAACTCACACACACACACACACACAGACACACACACACACACACACACACACACACACACACACACACACCAGACAGCCTCTAACATACATACATTCAGAACACTGCCCACAACACCCCCTCCCAACATACAACACCACATCCCCACCATGTCCTCTTCCCACATATACTGTAATAGCACACTTTCCCATCACACTTTCCCACTTTCACAGATCAGACAGCTGCATTGAGCACACTGCCCACCACACAACCCCCATCACCACCCCCCTCTCCTCACATACAATAGTACACCATCACCATGTCCTCCTCGCACATATAAGAGCATACTACCTCCCAACATGACTCCTGACAGTTGGGTTAGTGCCCTGAGCCAAAGATCTGCCCAAGGTAAGGGAGTTTTTCCTTGCCCCTCTTGCTCTTGTATGCTCCTTGTTGGTGCCCCATCCAATCCAACCCACCACTCACCTAATCCATCTACCAACTAAACCATCCTATGCAGCCCCATTCCCTCCGTTAAATAGGTTCCTTGACAATGAGACAAATGCAGATTAAAACATAACCTCCTTGGTGGAAGTTATTCTGTACAATGTACATCCCATACAAGACAAGGCCCTATCATCATCTTTTCAGACCCTTCATCACTCTTTTTGTGCTTGGTGTTGTGTGAGTATGTTGCCATGTATATCATTTCCTTTGCAGGAACAATAACACAACACCGCACATATAAAGAGAGATGAATGTACTGTATTTGATGACAGAACAGACAAGGACAGTAGCCTAGCATCTGGTGGGCTGACCCAGGTTGCCCAGACTCAGCAACTGGGCCCTCTTTCGATTTTGAACAACTTGAGCAGTCTTTCTGAAAGCCGGGTGTGGCCCTAGTGACTTGTGGGCCCTGTGTTGTATGGCATGTATAGAATCTTTTCATAGGTTGGTGATCACACATGAGCTGAAGTGGTGTCATCTCATTGGGTGTTTTCAAGAAATCCCAATTAATATGTATTGTACCTCTGTACGACCATTCACAAAGTTACAGTGGTGATTTTGACCAGATATTTTTAATAACTAAGGAAATCCACACAGAAATGATCTGAATGTTACAACCTCCAAAATAGCAGCAGGTGTAATAAAGTGAATTAGCAGGGGGAAAATATTGTGCAAAAGTAGTTATCCAAAGTATCTTAGCTTCTAAGGAGGAACATTGTTCCACTGTCAACTGAACACATATAAAACATTTTGCAGGTTTCCTATTCTGGCAGTCAATGAGTCATGGTGTTGGAATATACTGCTTTATATATTGCTTTCTCAGTAACAACTGTAGGCCTACTTTGTTATTCACAAAGAAAATGTGCAAGGTCCAAGTGATAGCAAAGTGATGTGCTGGAGGCATCTGTGAATAGATGTATTGATATGAATTTGCCACAATAGGGTTGCAGATATGGAGACATTCTTATAACACACGTTAGCCTACCTGGCTGATATTGTTATGCAATAGGAGGCAGAATTACTGTCAAATTGTATTCAAAGAGTGGGTGATCTCTGGTCTGGTCTTGGTGTAGTGTTTTTTCTTTGTGTGTCCCTTGGCCCCTGTTAATTTTGCTACATGTGCTTTATCATAGACACACATACATTATTTTGGGTGTCTAAAGTTCTGATTTCGGAACAGTTTTAGTCTGAGGGCCACACTGACTTTGGCAAATGTGACCCAGAGGGTGAATTTAAGGGTCTTGGCTAAAGACTACGCCACCTGGGGCCTTTCACCTCAAGATGTATTGATTTCAGTTTTAGTTATCTCTGAAAACCCAATGACAAGGCAACACAGATACGCTAGTAAATACAGAGACGTGAAGTTTCAGTCAAAATAAAGAATGTTTATTAATAAAGAGATGTAAAAATAAAAATGGTTTAATCACACTTTTCTGTTTATTTGATTTATTTTATACGGAGGCACTTTGTTCGCAGGGGTGAGAAACACTCATACGGCACATAGGGGAAGTAAGGGCTGCCACCATAACACTGGATACCAATTAATGCTATATTAAATAAAGCAGTTATGGAATGGAGGGGGGGTAGGTTACCTGTCCTGGAAGAGTGAGGCCGACACACCACACGTGCTCTTGGTACTGGTGCCTATCCACACAAACACACACGCACGCACACACAAGTATAATACTGCAAAAATAAGTGATTACAGCAAATGGTGAGGTGCTCGTTTACCACTACAAGTACATTGTGAAGTGCGCGAAGAGGAGGACTCAGATCCGGCGACCTGCCCCGTTGAACAGCTGAACTGTCAGAGAAGGCAAGGAAAATTGGTTAAACCTAGATGTAAGAATATATAAGCTTAACTTAACAATATGTCTACATAGTTACCACAACAGCAAACTACAAAAGGCAGTCCGTACTCCCCCACAGGCCAGCGTCGCAGTGTAACCACGAGGAGAACAAGAACATAAAATGGACAAACAAGACAACAACATACGCCTGGGCAGAGCTTAAGTGGCAGGCACAGCAAATCAACCAAACAAACCAAAAATGCAGAAAACAAAAGGTTAAGGCAATACTAATTAATAAAGGCAAAACAGCAGTGGCAAGTCAACCTCCATGTACCATAGGCCCAGTGACCTAAATAATGGCATCTAGCGCCGTAGTCACGCAAGACTGTCTCCGTAACAGCGTATACTACCGGAACGTTGCCAAAGTCCACAGGCAGCAACACACTAGCAGCGAGGATGCCTTCGGAATCCTCCGAACCCAAACCTTCGGTAGTTTATCCTGCACACTACCCGGAAGCGTTAGGCTACGTTAGGCTGCTGAACACCTTCTTGGTGAATATGGTAGAGACCAACCAGGGATTATGGACGCCAGAGCTCTTAACACGGCCTGCCGGTGGGCACTGTTTTATAGGAGATGCACTCGATAACAATGAATGAATAGCCACTGGAATGCTACATGGGGGCGTCTCAGATCCAGGCTAAAACTACGGTGTCTCTGAAGGGGCAAAGTTAATGCGTACCAAGAGCCGCCGGTTACATTCTACCCCGCCCTTTTGTAGTCGGCGTCCCGCCGATATGCTATTTAAACATCAACTCAGCAATAAAATAGAAAAGAATTGAGGGGAAAACAAACAAAAGAAGACCATAAACAGCAGCGCTTGTACTCTAGCACCAAGGTCGGAAAACTACAGTGACCTCACTACTAGACCCAGATACCAGGGAGTGTGTAGCCCCATCTGCTCTACTCACCATTGACATGGGGAGGTGATGAGGGTTTCCATGTCTCCCAGCATTGGCACGAGAGGTCTTCCGGACTGTTGAAATTCCATCCTCCAAAGCAGTTTCGGGCAGGTCAGCTGGTGGTGGAGCTTGAACAGAGGTGCTTTGCACTGGCTCGACCGGTGCAGGGGGTGGCAGAGTTCCAGAGGTTCCAGCCTGGGGGGCAACTGGATAGACTTGGGCGGGTTGAATGAGAGGCTCTCCTGTTGGAACCCGAACCCACCGCCCCACATCTTCTTCCAGACCCCCTTCCTCCGTACTATGAGGTTCAACTGGCATGCTGGGTAGCTCTATGATACCACGAGGAGGTCCAGGCTTCAACATGGTCCGATGCACCTGACGGCTCCTGGTCAGGTCATGCTCTGGAGCTATGGAGTACACAACCCCTCCTGGAGCTGGGGCTTGGAGGACTTGATGTAGGATTGGACTCCAGGCATCTTGAATCTTGGTCCGTCCCCTCACCGTATGGTCCCGAACATAGACTAGCTGCCCAACCCCCAGGGGTTCACTCAGGGTCTTCTGATCATGTCGCTCCTTCCTTCGTGCAGCCGCTACCTCCATCCGCTCCTGGGCACCCTGGAAGGCCACTTCAAGGCGGCGTTGGTGCTCCTGCACCCAGTCACTCACCTTGCCACCCTCTGGTTCTTGCACCCTACCTAAAAGAAAATCAACAGGAAGTTGAGGTTCTTGGCCAAACATTAAAAAATGTGGTGACTCACCCGTTGACTGATGGATGGCAGTGTTATAACTAAACACTAGTTGCGGTAGATATTCCGGCCAATGACTCTTCTGTTCGAGAGAGAGCGTCCGAAGCAAATCATGCATCGTGCGGTTAAACCGCTCACACTGGCCATTGCCCTGTGGGCGGTAGGGCGTGGTTCGGGTCTTGTGGATGCCATACAAGTTGCACAGCTGGTAGATGATGGTACTCTCAAAGCTGCGGCCTTGGTCAGAATGGATACGGGCGGGAACTCCATACCGAACAAACCATTCCCGGACGAGCACGCCAGCCACGGTGGACGCCTTCTGGTCTCGGGTGGGGACAGCCTGTGTAAATTTAGAGAACACATCAGTCATGACTAACACTTGTTCCCTACCATCTCGAGCTGGCTCTAACGCAGTGAAATCCACTGCAAGTATCTGGTTAGGACGAGAGGCCAATACGTGTCCCATCGGTGCACGGAGCTTGGGGAGCGTGGTCTTGGCAAGGGTGCAACGTACGCAGTTTTGGCACCACTGCTTGATATCTTCTCCCATGCCCGGCCAATAGCAGCGCTGGCGTATCAGTTCGGTGGTCCGTTCAATTCCCTGATGGCCGTGCTCATTATGCAGTTGTTGCAACACTTCTTCCTTCAGACACTCGGGCAGAAGGACCTGGTAGACTTCCTCACCCCCATCAGGCCTGTGAATGCAGCGATACAGCAGCCCGCGGAGCTCGACCAGCTTGTCCCACTGCTTCAACAGCATTTTGGATGCTCCTGGTAGCCCTCCATGGGCCGTTGAGTTGGGTGGCTTCTGAGTGCGCCAGAACGGGAGGAAGGCACTGATGGTTGGGTCTGCCGCCTGCAAGGCCTGCATGTCCTCAGTGGTCCGGAAGGGGAGGACGGAGATGCTTGATTGAGTCACCTGGAACCTGTCCTCTCGGCGAGCGGCCTGTTGTATGGGCACTGGTATGCCCGTACTGGTGGTCGTGGGCCCATGAGCTTCAGGAACCTCTGCTGGGGGCTGGCGGGACAGCGAGTCTGCATTCTTGTTCAAGCGACCGGCTCTGTATCGGATGGTGTAGTCGTATGCAGACAGCTCAGCTACCCATCGCTGTTCTGTAGCACCCAATTTTGCAGTGTCCAGGTGGCTCAGGGGATTGTTATCAGTCCAAACAGTGCACTGCTGGCCCCACAGGTACTCTCGGAATTTCTCCGTCACCGCCCACTTCATGGCCAGGAACTCCAGCTTCATAGAACTGTAGTTTCTCTCTGGAGGGCTCAGGCTCCTGCTGGCGTAGGCGATGGGGCGGACCTTCCCTTGCTGCTCCTGAGATAACACTGCTCCAAGACCGATGTGGCTGGCATCTACCTCAAGAATGAAAGGGAGAGTGAAGTTAGCAAAAGCTAATGTTGGTGCATTCACTAACCTGTCTTTCAACTTTTGGAAGCTCTCCATGCAGGCATCGGTCCAGGAGCCATCCAGACGTGTCCCCTGGCCCTTCCGGGACTTGGTCCCCGACAGTTCAGCTACCAGGCGATGTAGCGGGGCAGCTAGCTTTGAAAAACCCTCCACGAAGCGCCTGTAGTAACTTGCAAAACCCAGGAATGATCTTACGTTTGAAACGTTGGTGGGGAGGGGCCAGTTACTCACGGCAGAGACCTTACTGGGATCTGTAGATACACCATCACGTGAAATAACGTGCCCCAAGTACTGGACCTCCTTCCTGAAGAAGCAACACTTCTCTAGCTTGGCTTTGAGGCCTTCTTTGTGGAGGCGGTTCAGCACCAGGTCCAGGCGACTTAGGTGGTCTTCCACGCTGGACGAAAAGACAATGATGTCGTCCAAATACAGGAGCAGTGATTGACAGTTCTGATCTCCAAAAAGCCTCTCCATCAACCGCTGAAATGTGCTTGGAGCGTTGCACAGCCCAAAGGGCATTCGATTAAATTCGAATAGCCCAAAGGGCGTGCAAAATGCAGTCTTGGGGCGGTCTTGAGCGGTCACCGGAACCTGGTTGTAGCCGCTGGCCAGATCTAGCGTGGAGAACCACTGGGCTCCAGACAGGGCATCCAAGGATTCTTCGATGCGTGGAAGTGGGAAAGCATCCTTTCGCGTCTTGCTGTTAAGCTGACGGTAATCCACGCATAGTCGAAGGCTACCATCCTTCTTGCGAACAAGAACAATGGGAGAGGCATAGGGGCTACTACTCTCCCGGATGACCTGGCTATCCAACAACTGGCGGAGATGGGCCTTCACTGCATCATAATCAGAAGGGGGGAGACGCCTATACCTTTGCCTGACAGGCTTATCATCAAGCAGCGGAATGTCATGGGACAGCAGATTAGTACAGCCGAGGTCTCCCTCAAAAGCAGAAAAGACGGGCTCGTGCTTGAGGAGCAGTGACCTAACCTGTTCTTGTTCAGGGTCGGCAAGTACTGACAGATCCATAGTCTGGATCTTTTCCCTCACAGAGCTAACCTGTCCTGTATGAGACTGGAGGGTCGCTGTCAAGAGAGTGGGCCTGGCTGCAACTTCAGTTATGTCTGTGGGGAGACTCTCAACAGTGACGTGGGCCAATAAGCCTACCAAATGCCGGGGGTGAAGGGTTGCTCACGTCTTCCCTACATTGACTACAGGGATAAAAACTGTACCTCGGTGCACCTGTACTAGGGCAGGGGAGACAAGGAGACCTTCAGGAAGGGAGTGGTTCGCCGGTTCCAGTAGAACAGTGGCCGAGGCTGCCCCGAACTGCACAGCGCAAGTAGCCGCTACCAGCTTAACAGAGCCCTCTGGTATGTGAACAGGCCGCCGGCCCCTTACCTTAGCAACTCCTACCCTAGCCTTGGGCGGATGTAACTGGGCTTTATGACAATATTGCAAGGCTCGCTGCCAGGGGGGTGAGGCATGGACGACAGGTGGAAGGTCAAAGAGGGCTGGGCCATGCTGTCCAAACAATTCTTCATAACATTCTCGAATGACATTCATTCCGAGTACTCCAGGGACTGCAGGAGGGGGGTGCTGACCAGGGGGATCTTTTACAACTAGCCAGCCTCGCTGGGGAATGACCTTACCAAGCACTTCGACTGTTAACTCTACATAACCTGTATATGGTATGTCTAACCCATTAGCAGCACGAAGCTGTAGCCAATGACAATGCTGGAGCTTATCTTTAAAGTGCTGCAGAAAAAACTTTCTACCATGGTAGACACCATGGACCCTGTATCCAAAAGACAATTAACCACAATGCCCCCCGCCCGTACAGCTACCTTAGGACACTGAGCTAACAGTGAGTTGACAGATTCACGTGCAGGGGCTGAACCACATGAGCCAGTAATGTCCCCTCCCAATGTGTGACTCAGCACATTGGTGGGAGCTAGTTTCCCGACTGGGATGCAGAGGTAGAGTCACCCTGTACCTGACTACGAGGGGCTGGACTACGTGCTGGGACCACTCGCTCATTGTCACATTCCCTGGCATAGTGACCGGGCTTTTGGCATCGTCTGCAGATAACAGGGAAAGACTGAGTAGATCTGGGTGTACGTGTAGGGCCCTGTAACATGCTAAGGCTATTGGTTAGCTGACTTATCTGTTCCTGCTGTTTAAGCAACATAGCCTTTAACTCTGCCATCTCTGAACTTGCTGAGTTGGTTGAAGGGGTGGGGACGCCCTGTTGGGCCCTAGCACACTGCATAGCACAGAGAGAAGGGACAGAGTAACTCCTACCTCGTGTGACATCAGTAGGCCTGCCCTCCCGCTCCCAACGTATGGCTGCTGCTCGCACCTCTAGCATGGATAGCTCTGGAGTCTGGCGGGTCAATCGCTTCAGTTCCCTACGCAAATCTGAATCGAGAACATATTCTACAAATTGATCACGTAACAGTTTATCAGACTGGGGTACTGACTCAGGGGAACATTGCTTAATTTTATCCAGGAGCGAAAGGAGAGCATGTGAATACTCTTGTAACGACTCACCATCCAATTGCTTTCTAGAAAAGAAATTCTCTTGAAGAGCAACATAAGATTTAGAACACCCATACAATTCTTTAAGAATGGAAACTATTTTAGCTGGATCTTCTCTCTCAGTTCGGGGCCTATATTTAATTTCATCTTTGGCCTCGCCCTCTAAGTGATCAAACATAAAATATGCTTTGTCAAGTGACCCCAGATGTCTTACCCGAACACATGCCTCCACTTCCTCAACCCACTCATCCACACCAATGCCAGCCCGGCCCCGGAACATAGGACATTTCCGCTCCCTTGGGAGGTACAACAGTCTCTCAGTAGAAGAGGAGTTACCAGAGCGTACAGTCTGTTGGCTGGAAGAGCCTGCCGATGTCTCTGCAACTGGGGTGGACGCCCGTTCTTGTGTCAGACGCTCCTTGTCCGCTTGGAGCTGACGCACCAACTCCCTTAGCTCCTGCAATTCTTCAGACATTGCTACAAGATAGAAAAGTCAAGTTATGTTGGGAGATGATGCAGCTGAGAGAGATGGCCTTCACGATGAACTGCCAGGTCCCACGCCGCGCCAACTGCTGCTTTGCCTTTTACACTGACTACAAAGTTTGCCTTTCACACAAAAATAAACAAAAACAAACAAACAAACAAAAACTAAACTGAAACACACGTCTCTTTACAAATCCTGCCGGACTACGCCACTTTGTGACCCAGAGGGTGAATTTAAGCCTTTCACCTCAAGATGTATTGATTTCAGTTTTAGTTATCTCTGAAAACCCAATGACAAGGCAACACAGATACGCTAGTAAATACAGAGACGTGAAGTTTCAGTCAAAATAAGGAATGTTTATTAATAAAGAGATGTAAAAATAAAAATGGTTTAATCACACTTTTCTGTTTATTTGATTTATTTTATACGGAGGCACTTTGTTCGCAGGGGTGAGAAACACTCATACGGCACATAGGGGAAGTAAGGGCTGCCACCATAACACTGGATACCAATTAATGCTATATTAAATAAAGCAGTTATGGAATGGAGGGGGGCAGGGCCGGTTCTAGGCATAGACAAACGAGGCGGTCGCCTAGGGCGCCAAATATCAGGGGGGCATCACAATACATTTCTTCCTTTTTTTCTTCAGTTTTTCTCTTGTATTTTGAGAAAAGGGGGGCAAAACTCAAACCTGGCCTAGGGCACCAAAAAGGCTAGAACCGGCCCTGAGGGGGGGTAGGTTACCTGTCCTGGAAGAGTGAGGCCGACACACCACACGTGCTCTTGGTACTGGTGCCTATCCACACAAACACACACGCACGCACACACAAGTATAATACTGCAAAAATAAGTGATTACAGCAAATGGTGAGGTGCTCGTTTACCACTACAAGTACATTGTGAAGTGCGCGAAGAGGAGGACTCAGAACCGGCGACCTGCCCCGTCGAACAGCTGAACTGTTAGAGAAGGCAAGGAAAATTGGTTAAACCTAGATGTAAGAATATATAAGCTTAACTTAACAATATGTCTACATAGTTACCACAACAGCAAACTACAAAAGGCAGTCCGTACTCCCCCACAGGCCAGCGTCGCAGTGTAACCACGAGGAGAACAAGAACATAAAATGGACAAACAAGACAACAACATACGCCTGGGCAGAGCTTAAGTGGCAGGCACAGCAAATCAACCAAACAAACCAAAAATGCAGAAAACAAAAGGTTAAGGCAATACTAATTAATAAAGGCAAAACAGCAGTGGCAAGTCAACCTCCATGTACCATAGGCCCAGTGACCTAAATAATGGCATCTAGCGCCGTAGTCACGCAAGACTGTCTCCGTAACAGCGTATACTACCGGAACGTTGCCAAAGTCCACAGGCAGCAACACACTAGCAGCGAGGATGCCTTCGGAATCCTCCGAACCCAAACCTTCGGTAGTTTATCCTGCACACTACCCGGAAGCGTTAGGCTACGTTAGGCTGCTGAACACCTTCTTGGTGAATATGGTAGAGACCAACCAGGGATTATGGACGCCAGAGCTCTTAACACGGCCTGCCGGTGGGCACTGTTTTATAGGAGATGCACTCGATAACAATGAATGAATAGCCACTGGAATGCTACATGGGGGCGTCTCAGATCCAGGCTAAAACTACGGTGTCTCTGAAGGGGCAAAGTTAATGCGTACCAAGAGCCGCCGGTTACACAAAGTAAGAAAAGGGCCACACATTAGATGACTGCAATTAAACATTACACGGTTAAATGGTACAAATGAATTTGACGCAATTATTGTAGACTACAGCATAATAAAAGCTGCCCCTACCATACAGTCTTTTATAAGTCTTTTTTTCCTTTAAATTGTATGGGCATTCTGGGGGGCCACATCCGGCCCCTGGGCCGCATTTTGCCAATGTGTGTTTTAGACCTGCAAGTAGATATATTTGGTTAATGTAAAGTCTAGTCAATTTCATATGAGCATTCCAATCAGAAATATCTACTACTGTATACTGAAAAAATGTTGATGTGATCAATACTTTTTTTCGCCAATGTATGTCAAATATCGGCCTTGCTTTTTCTTCCAGAAATGTATATATCCAGCCTAAAAGATTCAAAACTATTTTGAATTTTCAAAAGTAGTAGGAGAGGGTCACTACATTTTGAAAACAATGCATCAACATTCACAAGAGCAATATCTATTAAAAATACCTAAAATTATGCCTAAAATTAATCAAATTTAAAATGTATTTTAAATAAATAAAGATATGTGATGTGAAATTAGAAATGATAATGCCAGAACTTAAATCAGCATCCTCTAAAACATCTAAAACCATTCATATATTGTAGAAATTGACTATACAATAAAAAGTATGTGGTGAAAATGGGCGAAAATTGCTCAACATATGCAAATTAGCATCCGGCAGTTTCTGTATACTGGGGACCCATACTTCACATTTCTGCAATAAAACTTTGGTGTACTCAACATTTCCGGGTTCATAATGGGGCTCTATGGGCTGGCTACTAGACTAGGGGGTTAGGGGCAGCCTTATCAGGTTTTATAACTTGCTTCAAGCATTATTCTTTGTGAATACCATAGCCGTCAGAGCAGACACTTAGTCAGAAGTGTTTACTGCGCTGTCCTGACATTATGACTCTAGAACCTGCGCTTTACAAGTCATGTCTCACATTCACCCATTCACACACCGGTGGTGGAGGCAACCATGCAAGCCGCCAACTTTCTTACCGGGAGCAATTTAGGGTTAAGTATCTTGCTCAAGGACACCTCGATAGGGTTAGGTGGAGTGGGGCTCGAACCCTCAACCCGCCAGTTGCACCACTACTGCCTGCGCCACCACTGCAGTTGGTAGAGGTGCCACGTGTGTGTGTGTGTGTGTGTGTGTGTGTGTGTGTGTGTGTGTGTGTGTGTGTGTGTGTGTGTGTGTGTGTGTGTGTGTGTGTGTGTGTGTGTGTGTGTGTCTTTTGTGCTTACGTTTGCTCTTGATCTTCAGAATATATCTGACTGTGTCTTAATGTAAGTATCAGACAAGATCATTGAGTAGTTGTCCCAGCAGCACTGTTACCTAATGCACTACACACTTTAACATTATTTCATTTTGAGCAAAGCGACTGAAACATATCCATTGCAAATGCAGTGGGGAGATGCTTTCTCCTTCAATCAAAGTCCTTCTAAGGCAAATCCGTTCACTAGGCAGCCATCTTGAGCTATGTTCAGACTGCAGTCCACAAACGTTTTTTTATTTTTTGCATATCTAATCAACAATCTGATCTCTCCATCGACCGCGTTCACACTGCTTGTTGAACTGCTCATGCAAACATTCACTGCCGTTGCTTTTCACACGCGAAGTCCAGGTCATATGCAACTTGCAGAAAACCCATAACATGCACTGACACGTCATAGCAAACAATATCGTTTTTTAAAAGGAGAGTTAACATTAATCTCTCACGTCCATCCATCTGCATTCCACGTGTTGATGTTTGTGTCACGTGACAAATGAGGCAAGTGACATGGTAAAATCTTATCCATGTGGAAAAGATGTTCAGATCGCAGCATTTCCGATGTGAATCGCAATTGACACCAAATAGGTAAGTGGGGTGTAACATATTCGGAAAATTCGGAATTCATGTAGTTTTCTGTTGTTCAGACCACCCGAAATCAACTATAGATACAATCTGGATATGCAAAAAAATCGGATTTGGGATGCCAATCTGAACGAGGCCTTGGTGACGCCTATTTTGACTTAGTAAGTGCAAGGCCCTATCTAAATGAATGGGGAGATATTCATATATCTAGATGAGTAGGTTGCATGCAATTAACGATCATACTGTTTGAATCCTCATTTAAATCATAATTGAACAGTGTCAATAC
Organism: Sardinella longiceps; assembly: GCA_027497455.2. Taxonomy (NCBI): domain Eukaryota; kingdom Metazoa; phylum Chordata; class Actinopteri; order Clupeiformes; family Clupeidae; genus Sardinella; species Sardinella longiceps. Next base: position 78,585 of record JAODXP020000095.1, on the reverse strand, counting down.
CGTCACGGACATTGCCCAAATAGTGCTTAAAAATACTTTATTCGAAACACCAATTGCTCATTGCGTCTGCGCAAACGTCCGCCATATGGCTATGACAGAGGAATAAACAAAATGTAAGTGTCCATCATGCTACTTCGAACAAGACGATTGGCTCTTTTCACTGTGAGGCAGGACTTCCCGTTTCTGAAGTCAGCCATCTTCGCATAACAAACTTTCCTGATGCATTTCATTGAGACAATACAGTGAGTGCTGGGTCTCCTCCTAAAATAAAGTCTCTGCTTCAATCTATCACTACTGTTTGATTGTAATGTATATTACATGCTGGAACGCACTGTTTGAATTCAGAATTATTACTTCCCTCCCTCCCTCTCCCCTCCCTCTCTTCGCTGATTTGCCTCAACTGCTCAGTTCTGCACATTCTCTGCCCTGTGTGTGTGTGTGTGTGTGACAGTAGGCCTATCATCAAACCAATAACCCTTCACGTAATAGCACCACCTACAGGTCAATGGTTGTACACTCATTAAATGTACATATAAATTCATTTAGCCTATTTTATAGCCCCCCATGGATGAAATTTCACAAAACTTGACATATTCCCACAAGATGTCAGGTTCATAATACACATTAAATTTGGTGCAGTTCATAACATCTTATCTAAAGATGGGGGCAATTCAAGCAATATCATATTTAATATAAGAGTCCTCCGAATCCACCAGGGGAGGACGAAATGTGGAGGGAACACCCCACAGCAACCTTGCACTGCGAAAGCAGATCAGACAAGAGGGACCAAAGGCCAGGAGGCAAACCACAGTGCCGCCGGTCCCACCGTTGCTGGGGATGAACTGGCAGAGGTGGAAGATCGCCCAGTGGAGGCGGAAGGTCAGAACTGCAGGCACCAGGAAGACCCAGGTAACCCCCATGAAAAGGCAAAGCCAAGAGGCACAGAGAAGAATGCTCCAGCAAGGAGGGATAAGATAAAGTGGCCTAAATCCAGCGAGTCAGAGGTGTGGCAGAAGCTGGACCTGGACCTCAGCCAGGTTCTAGGGTCCCTGCAAGGAAGTGTGGAATCCAGGCTTAACCTTTTTGGTGAATTCATTTACCATGAATGCAAGGACAGGTTTAGAGTACTTACCAGCAAGAAACCTAACACACAAAGGCAGAAGGGGAGACGAGAGAGAGATAGAGCAGCTCATTCAAGAGAGGCGGCAGCTATGCAGGCGTTGGAGGAAGGCAGACCAAGTTGAGAGAGAGAGTGTAAAGGGCTTATGGAACGACATCAGGAGGGCGGAGGGCAGAGAGAATCTGTAGGAGGTGGAAGAGGAAGGAGAAGGAGCGAGCAAACTTCTTCAAGAACCCTTTCAAGTTTGCGAGGCAGCTGCTGGAGGACGCAAAGTCTGGGACATTGGAGGTCGCTAGAGAGGAGCTGGAGACGCAAATCAGGGGGCAGTATAGCAACCCAATGAGGAATGAGCCCTTAGGTCTGCCAGGCTATCTGCCCCGTCCAGATCCACCATTGTCCACATTCAATATCAGCCCCCCAAAGCTGAGTAAGGTTTAAGAGGCGGTCAAGAAGGCTAGATCAGCATCAGCCCCTGGTCCTAACGGGGTACCCTACAAACTGTTCAAGAAGTGCCCGGAAGTATTGAAACGGTTATGGGGCCTTATGCGAGCCACATGGAAGAAGCTGGCCGTCCCTGAGATGTGGCAGAGAGCCCTTGCAGTCTTCATCCCTAAGGAAAAGGACTCAAGGGAAATTGGCCAATTCCGAAGCATTGCCTTGCTCAATGTTGAAGGCAAGATATTCTTCTCCATTGTAGCAAGACATCATACAAAGATGGAGTGGCCCCCGGGGACCAAACTAAATTTTTCAGTAAAAGTTTTGTGTGCCCCGGTGTTACGGTGTCCCGGGAATCGTTGACCAAAAATTAAGGAAGTAGATGACAGGAGGAAACGCTACGCTAGCGGCGGTCATAATAATCACAAGTGCTTTGCAGAGTGAAATGAAATGGAGCGCATGAGTAGCATCCCATACGAAAAAGATTCATATGAAACTTATAAGAAGTGTCATATAAAAACATATAAAAACCTTTCCAGCCAGAAACATATATTACTATCCAAATCTTATATGGCACATACTACAAAAGTGGCCCGTTTCTCATTTAAGTCATATATGAATGAAAGTAAATTATAAGTGTGGCATGGGCAAGGCAAGAGTTATTGTAGCGACTACGCCACCTAGGGGGAGGGAGGAAGCCTCTCACTAGGACCTATTCCAGATTAACCAACAGTAATGAAATTTTAACACAGGTTCGTAGACACACCAGTCAGAGACGGGAATTCCAATAACATGATAATTTATTAATAAAAGTTAATAGAACCCGGTTGGAGGTCACACACACACGCACACGCACACGCGCACACACACACACACACACACCCCTCTGGGGTATACAACTCTGACCCACACACTATGTTGTGGGTGGAACTCCCATTAAAGAGATGAGGAAGAAGGCAAGAGAGCACACAAGAGGTGCAGGAGACAGAGCTGGGGGCTTACCACAGTGAGGTTAGGACAGCTACGAGGAGAAGAGGGTCCAACGTCACACGCACACACACACACACACCAGCGCACACACGTACACACGTGAAGACACAGCAAAAGACTCCAAAAAGGCACCCGAGTGCAAAATGTGAGAAACACCAGGAAAAGAGGACTCCGTCACCACCAGGCTGTCCCACCAGTGCAGGCCCCACAGCTCCTGTCAACAGAGGGAAAAAAGGAACAGAACACTTGCATAAGTACCACAGTCATACAGTCTGGAGTCTCCAATGGGTTTACTTATTGTAATTGAGATGGCTAAAAATCAGTATGTGCAGTGTGTACTTAGCTTTTAGGTGGCTAGGCTTCCCATAAGAACCAAACTGTACGCCCGTTTGGGTCACGGAGCTCCACCACAACTGAGGGAAAGTAGAATTAGACACAAGCACTAACATTCATATACATGCACACACAAGATCCCTCCAGGCCACAAGAGGGCTCTAGTAAGAAATGGCAAACACAAAAGAAAAAGGATAAACATGCAAACACACCAACACTACTAATGTAGTGGCTAACAAGAAACCAGGAAAACCAACAATCAAAAGAAAAGAGACGTTGCAAACAAACACAAACACAAAATTAAACTATAAACACCAAAGGAAATAATGAAGACAGCACATAAACACACAGCATGTAGCAAATGTGATGGAGCAACCACAGCCGTAGCTAGCATGCACCAGGCCAAGCAGAAGCATAGAAAGCAGGCCGCAATGAAATCAGAGCACGTCATGCAAAGCCAGTCAGGCAAACCAATGCGTTGAAGTAATTAAGGGAAGGCAAAACAGCAGCCGGGCAGAGACGTGCGTGCACTGCACTTGTTGATAGCGAGGCGTCCTAACGACCAGAAGACTCGAAATCTAGAAATACATTAAGGTTACCATTAGCAAATCACTACTAAGTGAATGGCAAAGTAATATAGGTAGCGTGTATACTTACTCCATCTGATGGCACACTCTTAGCTCCCAACCCAAACACAGGTGAACTGCACGATCGAAGACACTGCTGCTCCCAAGCCCACGGACTGAAGTTATAAAGGAATTAAGTAAATAACTAACAACTAAACAATCGTATAGTAATTGACACAAAAGATGCACAACTCACGCTGAGCTGAACCGCAGTCTCGTGCAATGCAGTCGGGAAGATTCAACCGGACAATAAAGATGAGCCGACACCACTATAAAACAAGACAGTGCTATAGTTTCTGAAAACTGTGTGAATCGTTAGCTAGCGAAGAGAGTAGCCAACTGCTTACCTTCAGATTCTCGTCCACAATCTCAGCAGTAAACAACAATGCCTGCACACACGCCAAACAATCCAACCTGATTCCCGGAAGACGGGGAGGATAACGCGCATTCAGGAAGCCGCTGCCCGACTCTATATATATATCCGGCATTGTACCCGCCCCTTACAGCCAATTGAAATCGGTAAAAGTGCTGGGCAGAGCTCAGCCTGCCACAATCTCCCCGCCTTACGAATCGTCGCCCCGACGATTCACCAGCACTCCCGAAGCAATAAGAGAGGGAGCGATGTCCTACTCTGCTGTGGGAGCAATAGACTCAGAAGACGGAGAGGTTGTCCCCCCAGGCCTGAGGTGCTCACTGGCCTGGGCAAACGGTGAACATTGGAGTGCTTACCAGCTGTTAAACGAGGTGTTCTCCGGGTGGCGTCCTCTACAGGAGGGTTGTCATCTACCTGTGTAGGTGCCGGGGTCACAAAAATGACAGGTAGTGGCGGTGCTACTGTGGGAGCAGGTGTTGTCAAAGCAAGTGGCTCCAAAGGGGCCTCCTCGGGTGGGTCACCCCGAGATTGCGAAGTGAACGGAGTTACGCTTCTGACTGGGGATACAGGAGGAGCCTCCAGGACCGGAGGAACCTCTGGCCTCAGGGCCATCAAATCAAGTTCCCCAAATGGTTCGGGCTCAGTAGATGGTTCGGGCTCAGTAGATGGCCCAGGCTCAGTAGATGGCCCAGGGAGGGGCTCACCAGAGGCCTCCTCAACAGGGCCAACCTGGGCCGGAGTGGTGGCCTCCACTACTGCTTTCAAAAGCGAGCGATGGACTCGTCGGGTCTGGAGGGAATCATGTACCGGAGCCACCGTGTACACGGACCCACCGTCTCTAGGTGCATGCTGGATTCGATGCACCACCGAGCTCCACAGGTCATGGATCTTGTGACGTCCTCTTACGCCAGTATTCCGTAAGAGTACCAATTGGCCCTCCCTCAGTGGTGCATCCCGTACCTTCTGGTCATGATTTCTTTTCCGCCGTGCTGCAGCAATGTCCAGACGCTCCCTCGCCCCTTCAAACGCTGTCCGCAAGCGGGATTGGTGTTCCTGAATCCACTCATGAACGCCCCTACCCACTGGCTCCGACACACGGCCCAACAGGAAATCAATGGGCAGTCTGGGTTCCTGCCCAAACATAAGGAAGAAGGGGGACTCCCCCGTTGACTGGTGAGGGGTGGTATTGTAATAGTAGAGTACCTGAGGCAGGCAGGAACTCCAGTCCCTCTTCCTGGATACTGGAAGGGTGCGCAACAAATTGTGCAGTGTTCTGTTGAAACGCTCACACTGACCGTTCCCAGCAGGATGGTAAGGGGTTGTGCGCGTTTTCTGGATCCCATAGAAGCTACACAACTGCTGTATCAGGGAACTCTCAAAACTGCGCCCTGGTCTGAGTGTATCCGAGCTGGAACACCAAACTTGGAAAACCATTCCACCACCAGTACCTGAGCTACGGTGGGGGCCCGTTGATCACGAGTGGGGACAGCAAGTGAATATTTACTAAACACATCTGTCATTACCAGGACGTCCTCTACGCCATTTCGGGCCGGCTCCAACGTGGTGAAGTCCATGGCCACAATCTCATTGGGCCGGGAAGCCAACAGATGCCCCATGAAGCTATGGGTGCCTGGCTGGGTGTCCTTGGCAACCTGACACCTCTCACATGCCTTACACCATTGAGCCACCTCTGCAGACATACCTGGCCAGAAACACCGATGCCGCAACAGTTCCAGCGTCCGCTCGATTCCCTGGTGGCCATGTTCCTGATGAACTTGGGTCAATACCTCCCTCTTTAGGGCGTCGGGCAGCAGTACTTGGAGCGTCGCTTCCCCCCCATCCGAGCGAAATACCTGACGATACAGAACACCGTCTGCCTCCACTAAGCGGTCCCACTGACGGAGCAGAATTAAGACCGATGGTGAGGCCCGTTTACGTTCCTCCGACGTAGGCCGTCGCTTCTGTTTCCAAAACACCCAGATTTCCCCAATAACAGAGTCAGCCCGTTGGAGCGCAGCCATATTAGCAGGTGTCTGATGGGGCAAAACGGAGATGGCCGCCTGAGTTACCTCGGCCATGGTAGGCTGCAGGACCTGTTGCAATGGCAATGGCAGTGCAGTTCCTGGGAGTAACGCGTCCACCTGGCCAGAGGGGTTCTGACGCGACAATGCATCAGCATTCCTATTACTCCTCCCGGACCGATACTTGACTTCGAAGTCAAAAGAGGCCAGTTGGGCTGCCCAACGTTGTTCGGTGGCGCCCAATTTAGCAGAGGTCAGATGGCTTAACGGGTTATTGTCGGTAAAGACAATACATCGATGACCCATGAGGTATTCGCGGAACTTTTCAGTCATGGCCCATTTAAGGGCCAAAAACTCCAGTTTCATCGAACTATAGTTCTGCATGTTTCGCTCCGTGGGTCGTAACCCTCGGCTAGCATAAGCAATCGGCCTTACCTTGCCATGGTGCTCTTGCGAAAGCACGGCTCCCAAACCTCCGTGGCTTGCATCCACCTCCAGGATGAAGGGGAGAGAAAAATCTGCATAAGCAAGCACCGGCGCAGTTGTAAGCTTTGCCTTAAGGGCTGCAAAGCTAGTCTGACAGTCCTCGGACCAAGTCCAAGGACTTCCATGGCCCGCTCGTCTCTTTGCCTTTCCCGCCCCAAGCTCAGCCACTAATCGGTGAAGAGGGGCCGCCAGCTTGGCGAAACCCTCCACAAAACGACGATAGTAACTAGCGAACCCTAAAAAGGAACGCAGTTCAGAGATGGTCGTGGGGGGTGGCCAATTCGCTACCACCTCAATTTTGCCTGGGTCAGTGGAGACCCCTTGGGCAGAGATAACATGGCCCAAGTACCGCACTTCTTGTTGGAAAAAGGCACATTTGGGGAGCTTCACCTTTAGGCCTTCTTGTTCCAATCGGCCCAGCACTACGCTCAGCCTTTCCAGATGCTGCGTAATGGTGGATGAAAACACCACAATGTCATCGAGGTACAACAACAACGATTGACATTGTTGGTCACCAAATATTCGCTGCATCAGCCGCTGAAAAGTGCTGGGGGCGTTACAAAGCCCGAAGGGCATCCGGTTCCACTCAAACAACCCAAAAGGCGTGCAGAATGCGGTCTTGGGCCTATCCTCTTCCTGAACTGGCACCTGGTTGTACCCACTGGCCAGGTCCAGGGTAGAAAACCAGCGGGCACCAGTCAACGCGTCAAGGGATTCCTCAATACGTGGTAGAGGGAATGCGTCCTTCCTGGTTTTGCTGTTGAGTTGCCTGTAATCTACACACATGCGCAAACTCCCATCTTTCTTTTTAACTAGCACGATGGGGGAGGCGTAGGGACTGCAACTTTCGCGAATCACTTGTGCTTCCAACAACTGATTAATGTGATCCTTAACGACCTCATACTCTGAGGGTGGTATGCGTCGGTAGCGCTGATGAATAGGTACGTTGTCCAAAAGAGGGATGTCATGCGCAATCAAGTTAGTACAGCCCAGATCCATGTCATGGGCTGAAAAGACATGGTTATACCTCCTAAGGAGTGACCTCACCTGACTCTGTTCTTCGACCGAAAGGGAAGACAAGTCCATTGCGTCGATCTGATCTGGCGCAGTGGGGGAAGCTACCTGGGAAGCAACGGTTGCCGTAACAGGTGGTACTTCTGACACACCAGCAGGCAAGCTGACAATATGGGCCCGGTTCAAGGTGCCTAGAACAGTACGGGGATACAGCAGCACGTCTGTCGAACCCACGTTCACGACAGGGATAAGTGCAGTTCCCCGTGTAATAGGAACTAATGCAGGAGAAGCAAGCAAACCAGCAGGCAAACCTGAATCTAAAGGTTCAAACAGCACAGTGGCTCCCGAGTACTGTGTGGAACAGGTGGCAGACACCAGCTGCATCACCCCACCTGGGATGCGACATGCCCGCCTCCCCCGTACTTTTACTCTACCTGGGACCGCTGGGGAATCCACCCCATCACTACAGTGTTGTAATGCCTGTAGAACAGACGCTGGTGCCGTGGACACTTCAGGCAAGTCAAACAGTGCCAGACCATGCCGGCCAAAGAGCTCTTGGTAGCATTTTCGGATCACATTCATTCCAAGTACACCCGGGACCTGGGGGGAAAGACCACCTGGGGGATCTCGCACCACCAAGACCCCACATTGTGGCATTAGTTTCCCACACAGCTCCACATCCAGTTCTAAATAGCCAACGTAGGGAATGGCCAACCCATTGGCCGCTTTCAATTGTAGCCAGTGGCAAGACCTGAGGCGCTCGTGTCCCCAGGGCCCAAAATTTTGCAGAAAGAAACTCTCCCTAACAGTGGACACCATGGAGCCTGTGTCAACGAGACAAGGCACCACAACCCCTTCCCAAAACCACATCAAGATGTGGACAAGAAGACATCAACTTTGACACCCCCCCCAATACCCTTGAGCCACTAGAGGCCCCACCCGAACTGTGGCCCTGCAGTACGGTGGGTGCTAGTTTCCCGAACCCGAAGACGGAGCGGGCTGATTGTGCGTAGCTGATGGGGTCGGGGCAGGGGGCTGGTAACGCGGAGACACTCGCACAGCTTCGCATTCCCTGGCATAGTGGCCATGGCTGCTGACAGCGTCTACAAATTAGTGGCCCGTCACGTGGAGGACGAGGGCGGGAGAACGAAGTCTGCAAGAGGGAGAGGCCCTGAGTGAGCTGCTGCAGCTGCTCCTGCTGGCATTTTAGCTGCTCCTGCTGGACCTTCAGCAGTTCTCTAAGCTCACTCATTTCAGAAGTGGGAGGTCTATCTGGCACGCTCTGTGAACTACCCTGGACGCCATATTGGAATCCCAGGCTAGAAGGAACGGAGAGACTACGGCCCCTTACACCGCCTGGCAGCCCTTCTCGTTCCCACCGAAGAGCCTCACTCCGCACATCAAGGAGGGTCGAAGTGGGCTGCCGTCTCACCATCTGTTTAAGCTCACGACGAAGAGCACCGTCAATGACGTGCTCCACAAACTGGTCACGTAACAGGGTCTCAGAATTAGCCATCATGTCACTAGGGGCCCGCTCTTTCACCTTTTCCATTAAACTCATTAAGGCGAGGGAAAATTCACGTAGAGTCTCCCCTCCTCTTGCCTTCTGGAAAAGAAAGCTTCTTGTAAGGCTACATAGGAGTCGGAACACCCATATACATCTTTTAATATCGCAATTATTCGATCGGGGTCAACACGATCCGCATTGGGACGATATTTTAGTTCTTCCCTAGCCTCACCCTCCAAGTGATCGTAGAGGAAGTAAGCTTGGTCGGTGCGAGACAAGTGCCTTGCCCTCATACAAGCTTGCGCTTCCTCCAGCCACTCGGTCAAATCCATGCCCGTTTTCCCTCTAAACATTGGACACTTCCTGTCTCGCGGGACAAAGATTAGCTTCTCCGTTACTGGGGCGCTAACAGGGCCGGGAACCGTTGACACCGCTACTACTTCAGGTGTAGCACTAGTGGAAGGGTTAGCTGGGGTCTGCTCTAAACGGAGCCTTTCATTGTCTGCTTTTAATTGGGCCACCATATCTCTCAGTTCTTGTAATTCAGCCTCCATCCTTACAGTTTAACACTAATTGGGAAAGGAAAGTTCTTACCTTCTTACCAATCCAAAAAAAAAAGACCAGCTGCTGTTTTGCCTTTAAACCTCAAGCAATAAAACCAACATCAATTCTACAACATCAATTGAGAACATTCAATCACACAGAAATGGGACCCCCGTCTCTTATTTGGTGTGAAATCCTGCCGACTATAAGCCAAAATGTGGCATGGGCAAGGCAAGAGTTATTGTAGCGACTACGCCACCTAGGGGAGGGAGGAAGCCTCTCACTAGGACCTATTCCAGATTAACCAACAGTAATGAAATTTTAACACAGGTTCGTAGACACACCAGTCAGAGACGGGAATTCCAATAACATGATAATTTATTAATAAAAGTTAATAGAACCCGGTTGGAGGTCACACACACACGCACACGCACACGCGCACACACACACACACACACACACACCCCTCTGGGGTATACAACTCTGACCCACACACTATGTTGTGGGTGGAACTCCCATTAAAGAGATGAGGAAGAATGCAAGAGAGCACACAAGAGGTGCAGGAGACAGAGCTGGGGGCTTACCACAGTGAGGTTAGGACAGCTACGAGGAGAAGAGGGTCCAACGTCACACGCACACACACACACACACCAGCGCACACACGTACACACGTGAAGACACAGCAAAAGACTCCAAAAAGGCACCCGAGTGCAAAATGTGAGAAACACCAGGAAAAGAGGACTCCGTCACCACCAGGCTGTCCCACCAGTGCAGGCCCCACAGCTCCTGTCAACAGAGGGAAAAAAGGAACAGAACACTTGCATAAGTACCACAGTCATACAGTCTGGAGTCTCCAATGGGTTTACTTATTGTAATTGAGATGGCTAAAAATCAGTATGTGCAGTGTGTACTTAGCTTTTAGGTGGCTAGGCTTCCCATAAGAACCAAACTGTACGCCCGTTTGGGTCACGGAGCTCCACCACAACTGAGGGAAAGTAGAATTAGACACAAGCACTAACATTCATATACATGCACACACAAGATCCCTCCAGGCCACAAGAGGGCTCTAGTAAGAAATGGCAAACACAAAAGAAAAAGGATAAACATGCAAACACACCAACACTACTAATGTAGTGGCTAACAAGAAACCAGGAAAACCAACAATCAAAAGAAAAGAGACGTTGCAAACAAACACAAACACAAAATTAAACTATAAACACCAAAGGAAATAATGAAGACAGCACATAAACACACAGCATGTAGCAAATGTGATGGAGCAACCACAGCCGTAGCTAGCATGCACCAGGCCAAGCAGAAGCATAGAAAGCAGGCCGCAATGAAATCAGAGCACGTCATGCAAAGCCAGTCAGGCAAACCAATGCGTTGAAGTAATTAAGGGAAGGCAAAACAGCAGCCGGGCAGAGACGTGCGTGCACTGCACTTGTTGATAGCGAGGCGTCCTAACGACCAGAAGACTCGAAATCTAGAAATACATTAAGGTTACCATTAGCAAATCACTACTAAGTGAATGGCAAAGTAATATAGGTAGCGTGTATACTTACTCCATCTGATGGCACACTCTTAGCTCCCAACCCAAACACAGGTGAACTGCACGATCGAAGACACTGCTGCTCCCAAGCCCACGGACTGAAGTTATAAAGGAATTAAGTAAATAACTAACAACTAAACAATCGTATAGTAATTGACACAAAAGATGCACAACTCACGCTGAGCTGAACCGCAGTCTCGTGCAATGCAGTCGGGAAGATTCAACCGGACAATAAAGATGAGCCGACACCACTATAAAACAAGACAGTGCTATAGTTTCTGAAAACTGTGTGAATCGTTAGCTAGCGAAGAGAGTAGCCAACTGCTTACCTTCAGATTCTCGTCCACAATCTCAGCAGTAAACAACAATGCCTGCACACACGCCAAACAATCCAACCTGATTCCCGGAAGACGGGGAGGATAACGCGCATTCAGGAAGCCGCTGCCCGACTCTATATATATATCCGGCATTGTACCCGCCCCTTACAGCCAATTGAAATCGGTAAAAGTGCTGGGCAGAGCTCAGCCTGCCACATAAGGAACATTAAGTTTCAGTATATGAGACATACAAATTACATATATAGGTTTGTGTATGAGACATACATGTAACATACATGAAATTTATATAAAACTGTGCAGGCTTTATATTTTGATAAGAATATAACTAACCCACATGGAATTGGTGAGACACAGCGGACAGTGAAATTACCTATACTGACCTGGTACAGTGGGCTGCATGCTGGAGAGTAGGCCTACTGATAGTTTAGATGATGCATTGGACGGGAATCAAACTGTCAACCTTATAGTTACAAGTCTTAAGCCCTAGACCACTAGACCACAGCTGTCTGACACAAAATGTGGCAACAACACCTACCATGGCATCCGCATGTATAAAGAATTTGATATAAAACACATATGTTTTTTTTAAGATATTTTTGGGGCTTTTTATTAGATAGGACAGCGTAGAGACGATAAGATCTGGGATCTGGAAATGACCTCGGGTCGGAATTGAACCCGGGTCACCAGGGTAATGGTCTGACGCTCTAGCCACTGAGCCACGGCATCCTCACACATATGATAGTGGCCTAATATCTGATGTCAATATCCTATAAGAATCTTATATGTATTTTATGTTGTATAAGAATCTCAGATGGGGTTTGTACGACTGCCAAACCACATGTAAACCAATTTACATAAAAAGTTAAAGTATTCCTTTAATTTCACCAATGTGTGAATCACATAAAACATAAACATAGAAACATTGCAAATGCATTTTGCATGTGGTTTGACTGCCCTACACAACCTTAGATTCTTATACAACATATAGGCCTAAAACATTGTAAAGTTTATATAAATCTTTTTCACATGGGACGTGTCATATACAATTCTTACATGGTGCAAAGTTGTATAAGTTTCACATTATATGGATTTTATATGGATTTTGCATGTGGCCTGAGTCCCCTATAAACCCCATATAAGACTCTTATACAACATAAAAATATTGTACAATGAAGTTTCACAGTATGTGCATTTTACATGGATTTTGTATGAGCTTTGAGTCCCCTATAAAATATATATAAGATTCTTATACAACATGTAGGAAAAATGTAAGTTTCATATAAATCTTTTTCGTATGGGATGTCTACTCCCAGGATAATATTTTCTTACTTCATGGACTAGTTTATTAACTTTTTGTGACTACACAGTCTGATGACATCTCTGTTTCTGTTCAGATGCTGTGAGGTTGGTGAACGGAGGCAGTCGATGCTCTGGGATAGTGGAGGTTCATCATGAAGGAGAGTGGGGCACAGTGAGTACATACATGTGGGATATGAGGGATGCTGCAGTGGTGTGTAGAGAGCTGGGCTGTGGTGATGCTGTAGAAACTCCAAATGGAGAGGGGTCAAGGAGGATCTGGATGGATAAAGTGAATTGTACGGGATCAGAGTCCACACTGAAGAGATGTGAGCACAAAAGGTGGGAAGCTACAAATGTTTTGGGCAGACCTCATACCTTGGATGCTGGAGTAATTTGTTCAGGTAATTATATCTCTATTTTTATAGAATTTAACATTTTCATAACCTTCAATAACAATTTCATTGGATGAAATCATAACTAAGGTGGTTTTCAAACTCATTCTACTGTTTAAAAATGCCATAAGGGAAAATGAGAGAAGGAAGGAGAAAAGGTCGGGTTTGCAGAGATTGTGAATATGGTGAAACATTGACACAACCTACATTTTTTTTCTTTCCCAATTAGCTGTCCGTGTGTCTCGACTGTTTAACGGTACCAGTTGTTCTGGGAGAGTGGAGCTGCTCCAGCATAACACCAGACAGACTGTATGCAGCAGCACGTTTGACTGGCAGGATGCAGAGGTTGTGTGTCGAGAGCAGGGCTGTGGGGCTCCTGTAGAGATACTGGGAGCAGCTGCATTTGGAGAGGGAGAGGGCCAGGTGTGGTCGGAGGAGATCCAATGTGGGGGGAAAGAGACAAACATTCATCTCTGCCCAACATCTCCTGCACCCTCATATAACTGCTCTCACAAGCAAGATGTTGGACTAGTTTGTGCAGGTTATCTAGATATATTATACTATAGACCATTGCATAGTAGGCTACATACAATAATTTTGTATTTCACTGGCAAAATGTAAGCTTGTTTCTGTCCTCCACAAAGTAATTTATTAACTTTTTAAGCGAGTGCAGACCGTAGTATCTTTATCTCTGTTTCCTCAGGTGCTGTGAGGCTGGTGGATGGAGGCAGTCGTTGCTCTGGGAGAGTGGAGGTTTATCATGAAGGAGAGTGGGGCACAGTCTGTGCATACAAGTGGGATATGAGTGATGCTGCAGTGGTGTGTAGAGAGCTGGGCTGTGGTGATGCTATAGAAGCTCTGAGTGGAGCTCACTTTGGACAGGGATCAGGGAGGGTCTGGATGGATGAGGCGAGATGTAAGGGATCAGAGTCCACACTGAAGAAATGTGAGCACAAAAGGTGGGAAGCAAGTGTTTTCATATCTCATTCTATGGATGCTGGAGTCATTTGTTCAGGTAATTAGCATATCTCTCTTTTGAAATGGAATTTAACTGGTTTTGTTTTCATAGCCATCAATAACAATTTCATTGGGTGAAACAATGACCAAGGTGGTTTTCAAACTCGTGCTACTGCTGTATTTAAAACTGTAGAGTCATTGAGAAGGAAAAATGAGAGAAGGAAGGAGGAAAGGGAAATGATTCAGGGTTATGGTGAAAAGAAAAAAAGGTGAAATCAAGAATAGTCTACTCAGGTAGTGTTGGCACAGGTTTGTTGCTGGATTTATTTTCAGCCTGATCTTAGAGCGTAGAATTTAGGCTAGTGACAATGGGCCCAAAATGTTGAGATACCCCTACCCGTGGTAGAACAAAACCCAACCATGTTTTTCTTCATCTTTAAGGTCTCCCATATATGAAATGGATTCTTGGACAAAAATATTTTGCTGCAAATATGGTTAAATTCATAGATATTGTCATACACCCCATAGCTAAAAAAAGAACAAAAATGGACCCTTGCCGAATGGGACTTAAGACATATAAACTGATACAGAATCTTAATACAAGCTCTGAGACCTTGTAAACTTGGCATGTATGTAGCCAAGACGTTGCTGTACCTTCTAGAAAAGCCTGTGTGTGAATATCTTGAAGTATGCCATGTTTAGAGCCCTAAGAACAGATACCTAAAATAGGCGGACATGGAAAAAATTGTACCATGTACAATCAGGGTGCTGCCTTCCTCAATGTATGAGGCGCCCCAAATAAAGGAAAATGATGCATTGATATAAATAGGTCTCCAGTCCAAAGTCCATGGTCAGTGCTCACAAGGCCAATATTTTGCAGCAAAATATTTTTGTCCAAGAATCCATTTCATATATGGGAGACCTTAAAGATGAAGAAAAACATGGTTGGGTTTTGTTCTACCACGGGTAGGGATATCTCGAAAACTAAAGCACTTTTTGATGGTTTGTCACTAGACTAACTCTAGACACACTCTAGCGGTAGCAAATTGAATTTGCTCAGTGAGTATGTCTGTGATGATCCATAGGTCAGACCTTGATTGTGTCTGAGCTGTTTACACTCTGTATTCAGACCTTGTGGTGTTTAGCCAATCACAATGTTATATCTTGACAGGGAGTTATTGGTTAAGCTTAGCGTTGTTTGAATCGCTTGTTAGTTGCTAGTTGCGCTGAGTAGTTTTACCCGTTTTACCCCTGGGTCTTTCACTCGTCACCAGACTATACATTCATGTGATAGTCTGGCTTGTCAGACTAATCCTTGGCCTATCAGATCAGGCAATTACTGTATCTGACAATTTTTTTAACGAAATATATTAGTGATAATAAATGGCTTAGCAGAATAAGCAGAGATTGTGAATATGATGTGAAACATTGACAGAACCTTCAATTTTTTTTTCTTTCCCAACTAGCTGTCCGTGTGTCACGACTGTCTAATGGTACCAGTTGTTCTGGGAGAGTGGAGCTGCTCCAAAATAACGTCAGCCAGACTGTATGCAGCAGCACGTTTGACTGGCAGGATGCAGAGGTTGTGTGTCGAGAGCAGGGCTGTAGGGCTCCTGTAGAGGTGCTGGGAGCAGCTGCATTTGGAGAGGGAGAGGGCCAGGTGTGGTCAGAGGAGATCCAGTGTGGAGGAAATGAAAAAAACATTCACCTCTGCCCAACATCTCCTGCACCCTCATATAACTGCTCTCACAAGCACGATGTTGGATTAGTTTGTGCAGGTTATCTAAGATTCATTACATAATCTAGACCATAATATAGGCTACTAACAATAATTTAGTTTTCACTGTAAAAATGTAATCTTGTTTCTTTTCACAATTTATTAACTTTTAAGCAAGTGCAGAGTATAATATCTTTATTTCTCTTTCCTCAGGTGCTGTGAGGCTGGTGAATGGAGTTAGTCGATGCTCTGGGACAGTGGAGGTTTATCATAGAGGAGAGTGGGGCACAGTGTTAGGTAATCAGTGGAGTATGAGTGCTGCTGCAGTGGTGTGTAGAGATCTGGACTGTGGTGAAGCTGTAGAAGCTCTGAGTGGAGCTCACTTTGGAGAGGGATCAGGGAGGGTCTTGATGGTTAGTGTGAGATGTCAGGGATCAGAGTCCACACTGAAGAGATGTGAGCACGGAGGGTGGGGTGCTTCAATTGGTTTGGGCTTTCCTCATACCATGGATGCTGGAGTAATTTGTTCAGGTAATTTCCATATCGCTGGATTTAAATGGAATCTTATTGGGGTTGTTTTCATAACCATCAGTGACAATTTGGGTGAAATAATAACTGGTGAATTTATGATTGTCAAACCCCTTACGCTACTGCTCTATTTGAAAATGTAGAGTCAGTTAGAAGGGAAAATGAGAGAAGGAAGGAGGAAAGGGAAAAGATTCAGGGTTGTATTGTGGTGAAAAGGAAAAAGGTGAAATTAAAAATAGGCTACTCATCTAGTGTTGTCACGGGTTTGTTCCTGGATTTAAACATTTGTTTTCAACCAGATCTTATGTTTCTGCTCATTTGGTAATGTGCTAGATTTTCCAAAACAACAGGTAATTATCTGACCGATTTAATCGATATACGTATATGTATAAGAACAAACAGTTATACAGTAGGACTACGCAAAATGCAGAGATTGTAAATATGATATGAAATGTTAAATAAACTATTGATACAACCTACAAAAAGTTTTTTTCCCTCTCTCAATTAGCTGTCCGTGTCTCTCGACTGTCTAATGGTACCAGTTGTTCTGGGAGAGTGGAGAAGCTCCAAAATAACACTAGAGAGACTGTATGCAGCATCACGTTTGACTGGCAGGATGCAGAGGTTGTGTGTCGAGAGCAGGGCTGTGGGGATCCTGTAGAGGTGCTGGGAGCAGCTGCATTTGGAGAGGGAGAGGGACAGGTGTGGTCAGAGGAGATCCAGTGTGGAGGAAACGAGACAAACATTCACCTCTGTCCAGCATCTCCTGCAGGCTCATATAACTGCTCTCACAAACACGATGTTGGATTAGTTTGTGCAGGTTATCTAAGAATCATTACATACTCCAGACTATTGCATAGTAGGCTACTAACAATAATTTAGTATTTCACAGGCAAGATGTAATCTTGTGCCTCTTCATAAAATAATGTATCACCTTTTTAAGTGTGTACACAGTATGATGTCTTCATCTCTCTTTTCTCAGGGGCTGTGAGGTTGATGAATGGTGGCAGTCGATGTTCTGGGAGAGTGGAGGTTTATCATGAAGGAGAGTGGGGCACAGTGTGTGATATTGGGTGGGATATGAGTGATGCTGCAGTGGTGTGTAGACAGCTGGGCTGTGGTGATGCTGTTGAAGCTCTGGGGGATGCTCACTTCGGAGAGGGATCAGGGAGGATCTGGATGAGTGAAGTGAATTGTAAAGGACCAGAGTCCACACTGAAGAGATGTGAGCACAATGGGTGGGAAGCTGCAATTATTGCGGGCATACCTCATAGCTTGGATGCTGGAGTCATATGTTCAGGTAATTAGCTGTAATTAGCTCAATCTAATTGGTGTTGTTTTCCTAGCCATCAATTTCATTGGGTGAAATAATAACTTACTGTTGGTGACTTTTTGATTCAAACTCCACATGCTACTGCTCTATTTGAAAATACAGACTACAGTAGATTTAGTCAGGGGCCAAAACTGATATTGTAACTTGTCGCCAGGACACCTCAGGGTAAAAGCTGACAACATACATAGTATTAATATTTGACCCCTTAACATGAAATCTAGCCAGGTTGTCAGCCTGGAAAATGA
Organism: Sardinella longiceps; assembly: GCA_027497455.2. Taxonomy (NCBI): domain Eukaryota; kingdom Metazoa; phylum Chordata; class Actinopteri; order Clupeiformes; family Clupeidae; genus Sardinella; species Sardinella longiceps. The sequence goes on along the minus strand of JAODXP020000095.1, from coordinate 60,779 downwards.
TTTTTTCTCCATTTTATGGCTGTATTCTTAAAAGTGACAAAATCGGATTTTAACTCTTAATTGCTTCCTTAATAGGCCTAGCCTACTTGCAATATTATCCAATTGATGTTCAAACCAGACCTTTACAAAAATGTATTTCAGTCTACCAAAGGAGTACTGCACCACTTTGGTCAGCCCGGTTATGTTATGAAGCCTGAAGCAATGGGTAGAGTTAAGGTTATTGCAACAGGTGTTTTCATAGAATAGAACACCAATGTTCTTCTATTGGCTTCAAACAAAAAACTAAAATTCTAACACCAAAGTCTGATGGGTTGGACCTGGCATTGCCTGTTATACTTTTTGTTTGTATTTGTTTTCTGTTAATTTTGACCCTAAGAACCAATAATTGGAGGGTCTGGTCTGCCAGAAATGTCACCAAAAAAAGTGTATGCATTTTTAGTGTAATTAGTGTGTAGTATCAGATCACTGCATACTGAACTGGGTCTTGCTGATTTTATTGTCTTAGGTGAACAATGCGTTTTGTGTGTCGCTTCATCAGGTTCACTCATTCATACACTTGCCACCAACAGGTGATATAGGTGATTTGTGATGATCACATGACCTCACCCATGTAAGACACCATACAATTACCAAATCAATTAAAACTCCAGACACACATCCATTCTAATACACAATCCATATCTCCAGATTTAGGCTCCTATGCCAATATGTTTACATGCAATGTACAACTCCAGTGTAAAAATTAGAATCAAAGTTCATTACTAGCCCTATACAATATCCAGAAATGGCACCAGTATCTTGAATAAACATCTGTTTCAATAATGCATCTACACATATTCTAGTACATCAATACATACTGTAAATACCAAAGTTAGTTCACATTTCATCATTACATCATTTGCATTTTTTGACACTGGAGTTGTATATATGTATACATATTGGCATAGGAGCCTAAATCTGAAGATATGGTTTTTGTATTAGATTGGATGTGTGTCTGGAGTTATAACTGAATTGTTAATTGGATAGTGTCTTGCATTAATCACCTATATCACCTGTTAGTGGCAAGACCAAGTGTATGAATGAGTAAACCTGATGAAGCGACACACGCGAAACGCGTTGTTCACCTGAGAAAATATAATCAGCAAAACCCAGTACTGTGTGCGGTGATCTGATTCTTTTTGGATATTCCAATATGATATCAATTTTACACAAATAACAGCCATATGTCATGCTTTTCACCAAACTGTATGTTTATATGCCAGTAATCTACAGAAAAGTTAATAAAACTGCAATCAACAGGCTCAGAGCCTCAATGGAATTATAGGCTACTCTGAAATGTCCGAATGATACTGGATATTTTAAATAGTCGGCCGCACAGAAAATCCATATAGAACTGCTCTCTCTCCTGCACTGTTCACCTTGAACACCACAAATATCAAGTACAACTCGAATCATGCCATATGCAGACATTCTTTGATGATACTCCAATTATTGGGTGTCTCAAAGATGGACAGGAAGAGGGAGTACAGGAGCCTTGTGGAAGACTTTGTGGGATAGTGAAGGACTAACCAGCTCTCGTCTCAGGGCCTGTGCTGTCCAATTGGTACCAAGTTTGACGCAAAGCTTGAACAGATCACCGGATCTGTGTAAAGTCCCCTATTGCTATAAAAGCACCATCATTATCCAGAAAAACCCTCCATCATGGGATTGAATGATTACTGACCTGTGTCCTAAGTCCAATGAATGTCTAGTAATGCCAAATCTAAAGTCAACAGTTGGATCCCCTATAGTTTGCCAACAGGAAAGTGGGAGTATAATGCAGTGAACATGGCTGCATTTCAATCTACAACACTAAACAGTGGACTCTCAAGTTTCTGGGATCCATCATTTTCCACATACTGAAGTGGGAGAATGGCTTCAACAGTAATTCTCAAAAAGGCCTATTAGAGTAGCCTGGCACGCCCTCCCAGTGACGTAACACCTTCGGCGTTGCTGTCGCTGGTCTGGCCAACTGCTGATCGGGCAGGACTTCTGAATTCCCCAAAACGGGGGAACTGCTTTGAGCAGCTCCAACGGCTCTCAGTCTTGTTCAAGCAATTCCCTTTGCGTCACATACGTCAGAGGAAAGAGTGGTGTGATAGGTTTTGCTTCGGCACTGCATTTTCTAACATCGACCAGTAGCAAACCGAGGCATTTGAGGCGGGTCAACCATGCGCTTTGAGAAATTTTGTTATACGGGCTCTTGGTCAGACCAAAGTCTATTAGAGCTTTGAAAGTCGATGGCAATCAGGCTACTATTAGAGGTACTTTCTACGAAACTTCTACAACTTCCAGATTACTAGCACGTTAGTCTGGCTCCTTAACTACTGTGCTAGCACTGGCCCACATGGCTTACCACATCAGAGATACAGGAAAGTCATTGGCGCTCCTACTAAGGATTGTCTATCTTTTTATTATTATTAATTACTCTAGATGCTAATGTGTGTTATCTTCCCCAACCATGTTAAATATCCAGTATGTCTTGGAATTTTCAGAGTGGTCTAGAATTCCATTGAGGTTCAGAGCTTGTTCATTGCTAACTTGTTGTGAAATCATCACAGATTCAATGATTCTGGTTGGATTTTTAGGATTATTTATGTGTAATGAGTATACTATTTAGTGAAAAGAATGACATTGACTACTGTAAATCATTTTTCGCATTTTCCTGATAAAAATAAAGGGTGTTTGGTCATTTTAATGTCTGCACTCTTTATTATTTATATTATTGATATTTCTAGCAGAGCAGACCCTCCAATTATTGGTTCTTAGGGTCAAAGTTAACAGAAAAAAAGAAAATAAAAAGTATAAGACCATGTCAAGTTCGACACATTTTCTTGAGCTTTCCAGACTATGGCTCCCTGACAAGATAGGGAAAAATTCTAACCCTACCAGCTGTATTGTTTGAGTTATTGCTTTTCTCAAAACCCTCATATGTTATAAATATCTGCCATATGACCAAACAGTTATTTTATTTCTAAAATAGTTATTAACTGTAAAGACCTGAGAATTGTGATAGGCCTATGTCAAATAAATACAATTGGTTTTACAGTCTGGTAGTTGAATTAAATTGGAACCAATGGGTATAAATTTAGATTTCCGCCTGCACATTAAAGTGCTAAAACCTGTGCAGTGTTGCCTGGTCTCACACTACAAAATTCAAACTTGGCATGACTCTGTCCCCTAGATAGGGGTAGTGATTGATGGAGGTTTTAAGCTACAATCTTATGTTTCCAAGCTGCTATTCACTTTAAAATGTGGTTCCCTTTAGGCGGAGATTGATTTTTACATGTTCTAGCTCTGTCTTCTCCAACAATGTAATATATATTTTCATTATGACACATTTACAGGCATCCCATAAGTGTAAGCTTTCATTTGACACCAAGTTTATGTATGTGGCCCTTGTGGTTGTGGAGATATTCAACATTTACTGTATGTATGTCGTGTTGAACAAAAAAACTGAAAATTGCCATAAAATTGCTTCCAAAAGTCATAAAAATAATTTTTCAGCCTGACAACCACCCTAGTATTTCACCTATGGGTGCCTTCTAACTAAAAAATAGGTTGTCATCTTTTACCCCAACATGTCCACAAAAGTCTTAACGGAAGCACTTTTCAGAATTGGCCCCCTGACTAA
>JAODXP020000095.1:0-57006 GCA_027497455.2 Sardinella longiceps | reverse complement strand
TGGTGAAATAGGATGCATGCTTTTGACTAGTGTTTCGTTGACAACTTTTGCCTTTTGCCACCCGGAAGAGCGTGTGACGTCATGGTAAATTGGTCTATAGGGAGCGCTGGATTTTTGCAACTTCGATTAGATGGAGCTAGAGTGTTTAGATGGAGCTAGAGAATTCGGGTTTATTCCTAAATAGCCTTTTTCATGGACTACTTCCAGAATAACGTGACAATTCTACGAAATCTGACTTTAAAAGAGTTGCCGAACGCAGCTTTAAGGTTGAATGTGTGCAATGCATGTCATAGTGACATACAGTACACACAACAGTCAGCATGGCAAAACCTGTAACCACTGAGCGGACCATGCACATACCTGCCATCTATGTCCTCTATGTCTTTGACGAAGATGCCTCCCTGGTGCTTGCACTGATTCTTGCAAGCTCGCAGACCCTCGCTGCTCTTGTAGATGATGTAACACTTCCCTTCCGCAGAGTTCTTTTTGAAGTTGATGCCGTCTTTCAGTGAGCTCACCTCTTCTGCGTTGAGCTTCAACACACTCTGGGCAACCTGAGACGCCATAGCTGCAGCTTTTGCCTCCGCTAAGCCCTTGTCACAAAAAAAGGTCTTCCATCAACTCAAGACCACATTAACATATAATGGCAAGCCATATTGATAACAGGCCTAAAAAAGTGAATACAATAGGCTGGCATTCATTCAACAGAGGCATTTTATTATAACTGTCCTCTATAAAATGGTTATTAAACAGCTCATTAACATCAGGAAGAGGTTAATTGGAAAGTTAGTGGTTTCAATCAGTACTATGACTTAATTTGACGTTTTTTTCATTTTATCATTTAACCATAGCAAACTGTAAACTAATAGTTAAATGTTGGCTATTAACAGTTAATTAACTACTTCCTGGTGTTGATAAGCTAGTTAATAACCATTTATACAAGACGGTTATTATAAAGTGTTACCAAAAAGAGGGAGTACTGGGTGCTGATTATCTACTGTAAATAGAGTGGTGTTTTGAAGCCCCATCCCCATAGACTCATGGACACACTGACCCAACTTAACAGACAGCTGCTTATCCCGCCCACACTGTCAATCAATTCAATTGAATTCAATTTGTAGAGCGCACAAGTACAATACATTCAGGCCTGATAGTAGTGATAGTTTTCCTCTAATTGTAGAAATTATGAGGACTGATAAATGACATGTTCTGAGTTAAATGTGTACCCTTGCGTGCCCTGAAATAAGCTGAAATAACCAAACAGTCTTCTAAAAGTCAAAAACGCCCCCACCCGTGCCCACCTCCCTGCGATGGAAGAAAAGCTCTACCAGACTTTGTTCTGACCAGGAGCCAGTATAACAAAGTTTCCCAAAGCTTATAGTTGACCCACCTCCCTGAAATGCCTCGATTTGCTACTGGTCGATGTTAGAAAATGCTGTGCCAAAGCAAAACCAATCACACCACTCTTTCCTCTGACGTATGTGACGCCAAGGGAATTGCTTGAACAGGACTGGAGCTGCTCAAAGTAGATTGGTTCTTGACCAAGAGGGGGCAGTTCCCCCGTCTAGGGGAATTCAGAAATCCTGCCTGATCAGCAGCTTGCCAGACCAGTGACAGCAATGCCGAAGGTGTTACGTCACTGGGAGGGCGTGCCAGGCTAGAAAAGTTCAGGCTCAGGGTTTGTTGTTCACTGTTCATTGTCTCACAGCACATTATAGACAGTACAGGGAGCACCCAGGACTAGGTACCGGCAGGTACGCAGTACCGGCACCTCAGATAATTGAGCAGTATCATCCCATTCTTCTTCTGTACATTTTTCTTTGACAGTTCCCCCTCCTGTCACTTCCCACTTTAACCACTGTTGTACGGCTACGAGAAAGACACACCTCTGGTGAAAAGGTCATGCAAATAATGTGTTGCAATGCCATCCAACATTATCTAACCACACTTACAGACACACTAGAGACACACTTAACCTTCCTTTCTTTGTTCTCTAGAGATCTGTAATTATTAGGTTTGGCTTCCAGGCAAATTCTGATATGGATTGTCACTAAAATTAAATGGGTTTGGCAAAGACACACCTCTGGTGAAAATGTCATGCGAAAGGTAAAAAACAGACAAACAAAGGATAACTCCTGCGAAATTACAAACTTCCTTAGCTGAGGTAATAATAATAATTTTATAATTAAAAATAATATTTATTATTGTTAATACTAATACTACTACTACTACTAATAATAACATATATATATACATATATATATATATATATATATATATATATATATATATATATATATATATATATATATATATATGTATCATATATAATAATGAATATAACAAATATATAACAAATAGCCTAATGAATATATAATCATGACAGCAATGAGTATGCATTTAGCAGAAGCTTTTATCCAAAGGGACTTACAAAAGAGGGATAACAATCAAGCTGCAACACAATACAAGGAAATGGGAGTGCTATTTCCTAATAGGAAAGCAAGTGCAAGAGTTGAGAAGTGCTTGATTAGTGCATCAGTGAATTAGTGTGTGACTGGTGGTTTGGGATGTACGTTCATATTCAAAACTTTGCAGTTGATGACAAACAATAACAAAATGAGTTACTGACCTACAGAGAGCCAAGTTGGGAGAAGACAAAGTGAATAGACAAGGATAAGGCAAGTTTATTTACATAGCATATCACAGACATAGGAGCAGTTCAATGTGCTTTACAGAGAGAAATAAAATTGAAAAGAATAAAGAGGAAGAACATAAAAAAGAATAAATATAGAAAGTGCTTTTAAATCTAGAATCACTCCTTCTACACATCACTTTGGATTGAGCTTTCACCTTTCCTCCTGATGGACACATGGTCTGCCTAGAGCCGTCTGCCTTAAACTCTAGCTCCTTAGATAAAGTGTGCACCGCATGAAGGTTGATGGACAATAGTATTTTTTGGCACAAACAACAACAATAACAAAAATCATAATAAACAAGGAGCTTGTTCTCTCTGTTTGGGTTGTCTGACCCCCCCCATCCCATCCCATCCCATCCCATCCCCCCCGGCAGGAAGTCAAATGGTTCCCTCCCTCTGAGGCAAAAGTGCGCATCCAATTTTATTGCATACTATGGGCATCTTTTATCAGTAGCCGTGTCATGCCGGCGCGCGCGAGTGCAGCAGCTGTAAGCTCTCCCATTCGGTCCTTTTTAGTATGTTTAGTCGGGTGTATTTTGATTAAGTGTGGCGATCTCTGCTTAGCACAACGGGTGTATAATCGCTCAAATCTGATCCAAATTGGACTACAAAGCAGTGTCGCAATCACAGTTCTACCAGCGCACAAACAACATACCACTGGAAATATCCAGGTTACCGTGGTCTCCTTGGAGGATTGTTGTTGGCTCAGACAGGCGGCGGAGGGACAGGAAACAGAACAGCGGATGCCGGGCAAGTCTACTGGCAAGGCTTAAAGGTCCCATATTACGAAAAATCACTTTTCATGGCTTGGGTCCACCTGCATAGAATTTTCCTAACTACGTACAGTATGTCAGAGGGTAAGTTGGGTGACAGTCACAGTACAGCACAGCCAGAGCCAAGCTCAAGAGGGGCATAAAAGCTGCAAAAGTAGTATACAAAACAAAAATTGAAGGACAGCTTGTGGACAGTAATCCACGACATGTGTGGCAAAGATTGCAGTGCATCACCAACTACAAGGGCCACAACATCACGCCTACCTCATCCGACGCCACAATGGCTGAGGAACTAAATAGTTTCTTTGCTGGTTCGAGGTGAGTGGACAATCTACAACCCCCCCTGCCTTCACCAACACCGCGCTTACCGTAGAGGAACACCAGGTGAGGAGGGCTCTGAAACAAGTCAACCCAAGGAAGGCAGCTGGGCCAGACGATGTGCCGGGAAAAGTACTCAGGGCCTGTGCAGACCAACTAGCAGGTGTCATCACTGAAATTTTCAACATCTCCCTGACCCGAGCCACTGTACCATCCTGCTGGAAATCAGCAACCATCATTCCAGTCCCAAAGACTCCAGCTGCCAAAAACCTGAATGATTTTAGACCGGTAGCACTCACCTCAGTGGTGATGAAATGCATGGAGAGGCTGGTTGCACAGCGCATCAAGGCCTGCCTCCCACAATCATTTGACATACTTCTTCTTTCTGTTCCCTCCTCTCACCTTAGAACCAGAGGTGACAGAGCCTTCTCTGTTTCTGCTCCCCAGCTCTGGAATAGTCTCCCCTCCCACATTAGGTCCATTCATACCATTGATCTTTTTAAGTCTAAGTTAAAAACACATCTTTTTTCCCTAGCCTTTAATTCTCCCTAAACCCTTCTCCTCTTTTATTTTTGTTATTATTTTTGTTTGTTTGTTTTATTTGGTCATTTGCATATTATTATTATTATTATTATTATTATTTGTTTATTGTTTATTATTATTGTATTATTATTATTATTATTATTATTATTATTATTATTATTATTATTATTATTATTATTATTATTATCATTATTTTTAAAGCACTTTGGATCAACTATGTTGTATGAAATGTGCTATATAAATAAAAGTGACTTGACTTGACTTGACTTGACCCACACCAGTTTGCTTATAGGGCAAACTGCTCCACAGAGGGTATAATAGCCATCACTCTCCACTCGACACTGAGCCATCTCGAACACCCAGGCAATTATGTCAGATTGCTCATAGATTTCAGCTCAGCCTTCAACACAATAATACTGGACATTCTAATCAATAACCTCCTTGGCCTACACCTCCCCCACTCTACCTGTGCTTGGATTAAGGACTTCCTTTCCAACAGACCACAATGTGTTAGGCTTGGCCCCAACCCCCCCCCATCGCACTCAGCACTGGCTCTCCCCAGGGCTGTGTGTTGAGCCCACGACTTTACACACTGTACACATCAGACTGCACCCCCTACCACTCTTCCAACCTCATCATAAAATTCGCAGACGACACCACTGTGATCGGACTGATCTCTGGTGGGGACGAGACACAGTACAGAGAGGAGGCCCTGAAGCTGTCGACGTGGTGTGCCTCCAACAACCTTCTGCTGAACACAAGAAAAACCAAAGAGATCATCATAGACTTCAGACGCAATAGCCCAGCACCTGCTCCACTCAACCTAAATGGGGACTGTGTAGAAAGGGTCTCCTCATTCATATTCCTAGGGGTACACACAGAGAGGGTTGAAGCGGAGCGAGAGGTCTCAACGTTTGTTAAGTTCCTGGTTCTATTTTTGCAAGGGGGAGGGGGGAAAAAGCCCCCTTTAAGCAGGCAAAGTTGAGCTCTCATTGGCTGATAGAACTTTAAAGAATCTTTTCTTATTGTGATGTAATGCATTTATGCAGACAGGAAGTATTCCAGTTTGCTCCCATTGAAATGTATTATCAAAGATCATGGAATACTGAGCTCCGCTTGAATCCTCTCTGGTATTATGATGCTTTATCTTGCTCAGTATTCCATGATCTTTGGTACACATCTCTGAGCACCTGTCATTTGCCTTATTCACCCGGAACGTTCTAAAGACGTTGAGGGGTACACTTCAGGGGTACACTCGGCTACACCGTTGCTACACAGCCAGCTGTCATGGCGCCTCACTGTTGTGTGCCGAAATGCACATCCTCAAAGAGGAAAAAATCATACCGTGGGCAAACTTTCCACCGATTCCCAAAAGAGCAGGCACTTCGTTTAACTTCCGTACACCTCAAGCGTCAAAATTACGGCAAATTACGTCAAAATGGCCGCCAGGTGAATAACGCGAATTGTCCACAAACACTACAGCAATAATAAAGAAGGCCCAGCAGCGACTTCACTTCCTGAGAATTCTCAGAAAAAAAACATCTAGAACAGAAGCTGCTGGTGTCCTTATACTGGTCAGTCATCGAAAGCATCCTCATTGCATCACAGCTTGGTACTCTGGTACTACGGCGGCAGAACGGAGGGCAATGCAGAGGGTTATAGGCACAGCCCAAAAGATCATAGGCTGCCCCCTGCCCCCTCTGGAGGAGCTCGCCAACCACCGATGCATTACCAGGACAGGATGCATTCTCAAGGATGTTGCCCACCCTGCCCACCACCTGTTTCACTTGCTCCCCTCTGGGAGAGGTTACAGGTCCATGAGGGCATGCATCACCAGACTAACAAACAGTTTTTTCCTTTGGGCCATATGGGCACTGAACAGACAATAGCCTCTGGAACTTGCCACACACACCCCCTATCCCCCCCCCCAAGTCACTACTTGCCATTCAGTTTGGAACCTGCTGCTAGGGTGTGTTTGTGCTGGGGAGGGAAGGGGGTGGGGAGTAACTGTCATGTCTTTGTCAGTGCCATGCATTGCCTTTACCTCACTCACGTCAGATCATGCGCTACGTAACTTTCGTAAGGCACTTCCGCGCAACGATCTGATGTCGAAGCCCTTCAGAGCCATTTCAAGGGGGTAAACTAAACTGTATACTGTCTTATGTTTTGGTACTTATTTATATATTTTATATATATGGGCAATTCCACGAAAAAGTAAACCTCACCTTAAAACTTTAAGTCTCACCTACATGGACATACAAATTCTTTCAGAAAACTTCCAATACAAAAAAGTATTGTCTCGATGTAAATATTCAACTGAGCAAGTTTCGAAAGGATATCTGTTTGTTAAAATTTTTACCCTATTCAGCTATAATGTAAGTCTATGGAGGGGCTTATAATGGGCATAAGTGGGTGATAACACACACAAAGCTGCAATACTATCAGTTATTTTTCATTGTTATATTACTATTTCTCTTGTTACAGGTTAAAATCCACCGTTCACAATTGTTTTGTATCGTTTTGGAGGGTTTTTCCAGACGTCACGTCCATAACGTCACGTCCATAACGTCACATCCATAACGCCATGTCTCCCAATGAAAACCAACTTTTTTTACATTTACATTTGAAATTAAGTCTTTCTCTGTCTTTACTGAGGTGTCCTGTTTGCTATGAATGTAGTAATATTTACATTTCTGTAGAAATTTCACACACTTCACAGCAAAAACTACGCTCTCTCAAAAGTTTGTCCGTTTTTCGTCACGTCCATAACGCAAATTGAAAGGCTCATATTCTTATGATGCAAATCATGATATTAATTTTTTCTGTTTGCCTGTATTCAGCCATGGAGTTTGCAGAAGAATATGAAAAAAATTGTGAAATACTGCTAGGTTTGCTGAGGTTATGTGGCCTTTTGTTCATCAATAATGCACGAAAATGTCACGTCCATAACGCTGGAATTGCCCATATACAAATAAAACTTCTAGGTAACACTTTAATTTACAGCCCGTGAAGTACTGGGTAATTATTAGGTAAGAATGGTGTAACAAAAAAGTATCAAGGGATAAATTACTGAGTACTTACAGCGTAAGTTTGCTGGAATAACACACGCTCACGCTTTATTTTACAGCCCGTGAAGTACTGGCCAAGTACAAGTAAGAACAACGTAACAAAACAGAACTTAATGTGTTATATTGCCTTAATTACAATATAAATGTGGGGTAACCTGAATGCAGAAGCGTATAGGAAAGCAAGGGTTGGATCAACTTACCACACACTTTATTTTACAGCCCGCGCATCCAACATTAGGGTGTAGTTACACGTAGTTTTGAGGTGTTTAGGTCATTCCACGGTATTTATTCTTTAGCCTTTTCAGGCCCGTTTCACACACTAAATGCGCGTTCGCGGTGCGGAAGTCAGGACAGGAGCCACGCAGAACAGGCGTGCTTTCTGAATGACCTGACCTATTAGCGTGCATTCTAAACAGAAATGGACCAAAACCACGCCCACACCCACTCACACACAGGTTTGTGGTGTGACATGGATAGGCAGAGACAGCGGTTTGACAAAGATGCCATTTTCACATGAAGGTCTAAGCGAACCGAAGAGGCTCACAACAGCCTCCTTACCATGAGAATTACCAACATGACTGAAAATAATTCTGTTCATCAACAACAAGGGAAGGATGCGCGGGCTGTAAAATACAGTGTGTGCAAGTTGATCCAACCCTGGCTTTCCTATACGCTTCTGCATCCAGACTACCCCACACTTATTTTGTAATTATGGCAATATTACACATAAAGTTCTATTTTGTTATGTTGTTCTTACCTGTACTTACCTAGTACTTCACGGGCTGTAAAATAAAGCGTGAACATGTGTTATTCCAGCAAATTTACGCTGTAAGTACTCAGTAACTTATCCCTTGATACTTTTTTGTTACACCATTCTTACTTAATACTTACCCAGTACTTTATGGGCTGTAAATTAAAGCGTTGCCAACTTCTATTCTATTCTATTCTATTCTATTCTATTCTAGACACTCGGGTAGAGCATGTATCAAGGCAATATAACTTCTCCTTTTATTGGATAAAGGAAAATGCCTTTGCTTTTTACTAGATGTAGAATGTGTTCCCATTGACCTGCTAAAATGGTTCAAACTTCTTTCTGTTCTCTCGCCCTCTTTCAGACTCTCGTGCACACCGCATTTTAGCACCAACAGTGTATATACGCAAAAGGCCGCACAAAGATACCATTGGATTTGCAAAAAAAGATCAATATAATTTTAAACTTAGAAATGAAAGGGCAGGTGGGGCGGAGCCCATTGGACTGATGCACCCCTTACAAGGATGATCCTAACGTGAACATAATGTGATGTAAAGTGTGATGTAAAGTGTTGCCTCTGAGGAAACGTCGTAGATAACAGAGATAACAGGCTCTCCGATCTTACTTTTACTGAAAGTGCGCACCGCACCAGAGAAATCCAAAGGAACATACTCCACACTTCCGCCTCGCAAAGTAAAACTTTTACTATTTTCAACGCTTAAAAATGATAAATGTCATCAAGACTTAAGGACTTAATGTATTCTGCTGGGCAATCTCCAATCTGAAACCAGTATATATAAAACAAGTTAGGCTAGAATTAAATTACTCAAACTCAAATCTGCCCTAGGGCACCAAAAAGGCTAGAACCGGCTCTGCTCCATATGCACTTGTCTGACGAGGGGTTGTGCTGAATGTTGCCCTACTCTTCATACTGCAACTCCGCAGATGAGGGTTTCTCACCAGCTTGGCCTGCAAGTGGACTGCAAGTGTATTTTTTTCCAGTTTTTATCAATTTACTAACATCAGCCTACAGGGGTTTACAAACGTAAATGTCCGTTAAGGGAAAATGCATGTAGGCTACAGCATCTGGCTTCCCGAGTAATGCCCGATGGGCCGCCGAAGCATATTTTCGGACACGGGCTGGCTGTCATTTAATTGGACAAAGTAGGCTACCCAATGCTATTTATAATAGTTATCGACCGAAAGTATTTTAGACACGAAACCCGGAACAGTAGTAGTTGTTTTTTTTTTCCCCCGAAGGACATTAGGCTGGTTACATGTAAATAAAATCTCTCAGCCCGCCCCTCATCTTTGAAGTTTTCAAAATTTGCATTTTACCTGACTGGAGATGGAGGGAGAGAAATGAGTGACCGTCAGTGGAATTTTTATTTTATCCGCCGTGTGCCTCAATTGCGCACATATTAGGCTAGAAATAGCTACCGATTATCATTTTGCCAGGACTATTTCTTGGCCCAAGTCCACTTGTGAAATTTTATATAATGATGTGCCATAGTTGCGGTGGCCTATGATGAATAGAAAAGTTACAGGCTATAAAAGAGAATAAAACGCAGGAAAAATATGGAGTGGTTTTAAAAAGTCAATTAAAAAGTGGAGGAAGTGTTTGCCTTGTCAGTTTGCAAATAGCCCATAGGTCTACAGTATGTCTGAGTTTTCCAGGATCAATATTTAGGCTATTAAGTCTATATTGAAATTTCACAAAGACCGCTTACCTGAATAGATAACCTGTTGGACGTTAATTCTTATGACAAATCCAATAGTTTCAGAAAGTCTCAAATCAACTTATAGCCAAAATACCCTTCTGGTCCAAGTACAATTAATCGAAATTTCGATCCATAGGACACTACTAAATCGGAATCCTATTCTCTCGATGCACAGGTTCTGGTTTCCACAGAATGATGTAAAGTAACCTATGAATTGAACAACAGTAGGTTTGGTTCAGCTCAGGCACACGGCATGGGAGGGGCGACCCAGCCCAAAGATGATAATTGCTTAAACGGGCAATATGTACATACATCCATGTCATCCGCATCTAATCCTCATGTGTCAAACTAACATGTAGGCTATATTGTTGTTAAACTCCGGTTTAATAATGAAATAATATGAAAGATAATCTGCACAAGCTATGATAAATACTAAGTCTCGTAATACACACTGACAGGTATTTATTCATTTAAATCTTTCATTCACTGTACAATAAAGTCAGTTTAAAACCATTTTTTTCAAGTCAGAAAAAGGGATAAATTCAATGCATTTCCATGATATAATGTTCAGTTTATCTCAGAATCTCGGAATGTTAAAGTGTGAAATAAGCCCATAAACTCAGCTCTTCATTGTCCCGAGCGTAACAACACCTGCTCATTCACTGGCCAGCATGCGCACTCGTATAGCGCGTGCACGCTCGCCAATGTCACACGCTCGCCCAGTCTCTCCAAACGGAAAAGTAGGATAATCCACAACACATCGAATAACGGCCATTCAAGTCTTCAAAAATCCATCAGAAAAGGGAAAGGGATCGTAAAAAAAGCAGAAAATAAAGTAGGCTATATTCTTTAGTCATGCAAGCAACGGAGCTAAAACCCGATGGTTGTTAATTGCGAGGAAGTGCTACACAGTGTATGGAAACCGAAAGCGTAAGCTCTGCTATGCAGTGGTGGTTATAAAACGTTTTGATAAGAAAATAGTGGCGCCTGCCAGTGATGTTCATAAGTCATTTTTTCCAAGTCCAAGTCAAGTCTCAAGTCTTTGTACTCAAGTCCAAGTCAAGTCCCAAGTCCTGAGGCGCAATGCCAAGTCAAGTCTCAAGTCAAGTATCGAGCCTCCCAAGTCCATGTCAAGTCTCAAGGCTTCTCCCCAAGTCGAGCCTTTTTGAATCTTGGAAAAAAAATTCCCTTTGACGGGGTGAGGGTGGATATAATTGTGCACACAATCTGCTATTGACAAATCAGCTGTAATGTTAGACCTGAGAAAATTTAGAATGCAGTTGTATGCATGAGTTACATTGCACCTAAGAGGAAATATTGTGCTTATGCTTTCCCATAAGAAACATCAGAAAAACCAAAATAATGAAATGAACACTTCTGTGAAATGAACATTGTTCACGAGTCACAAGGCTCAAGTCCGAGTCAAGTCTCAAGTCATTGAGGGCAAGTCCAAGTCAAGTCTGAAGTCTCCAGAATGAGCGACTTAAGTCAAGTCCAAGTCCAAGTCTCGAGTCCAAGTCCCCATCACTGGCGCCTGCTCAGCCTTGTACTCTGTCATCAGCCACCTCCGAGTTCTTTGGAAGAGAAATTATTTATCCAGGTCCTAGAAACTGTTCATTATTTCGTATTTTCCCAACTTCTCACTTCGTATCTGTTTATTTTTGGTACTCCTAACCAGCTGTAAAATTACGCATAGGTCTTCATAATCATGACAATGCGGTTTTTATTGATTGCTTTGACCTGTTTGACGAAACCTGTCTGTCTGAGCAAAATGAGGTGTCCTCTTGCAAATGAGTTAAACCATTCTCATCTCATTGAATTAACACATTTTCCCCACCCTTTTGCAAAACAGTTAACGCAGATGTCATTCAAGCAGTCCAAACTCCATTGTCTTAGGTAAGTAACCAAACAGGAACAATCTTTTCACAGCTTTTTAGAAACTATCTCAGATATTTTACTGTATACTTCACAGTAACAGATTTGATTTTTATTTTTTCTATTTTACTGTAATGGATTTTATATAGGTTCACATGTATTTTTAGAGATTAGAGACACATTTATCCAGATCTCAGTTGAGGTGTCCAGTAGTATACTGTATAGCATCAAAAACATACACATAGGCACACAGACATATGAAATGTACATACACATGCACTAGAAATACAATGTTTCTGAAATATTTACAAAAGTTTAGTTTGCATTCAAATGCAAAAAAAGAGTAATGTTATGGAATCAGTAAAATTGGCATCAAATAATTTCTGATTTTGGATTTGATTCTTTGCAGGGAAGCAATTTTGACAAAGTCTGTGTAGAAAGCAAAAAATGGCACAGGAAACATAGTTGTAGTCTTTGTTGACTACAGTTCAGCATTCAATACCATTCGGCCCTACAAACTCCGCCACAAACTCCACCAACTGAGACTCAACACCACCCTGTGCAACTGGACTGTGGACTTCCTCACCAATCGTACTCAGAGGGTCAGAGTGCAACAACATCTCTTCCACTCTTTCCAAGCACTATGGCACTTTATAATCTTTGCTGCACTTTAAGTGGGATGGAGGGGGGGCTGGGGGGTGTCAAGCACTGATGTCACTTTTACCTCTTGTGCACTTTACTTGGAAATCTGCTGCTACTAAGTATTGTACCCCTAACACAATTTTGTTGCCTTTTCCGACAATGACAATAAATTCTTGAATTGAATTGAATTGAATTGAATTGAATTGAACAACAGGGGCGATTCTAGGTTCTGAACTTTAGTGGGGCTCAGCCCCCAGAGTTGATAGTGGCTCCTGGTTTGAACATCATGCTTTCCAATGCTTAGATTTACGCATTTTTAATCATAACAACCAGCTACGAAATCGATGTTGTCACTTCATAAGACCTCGATAATGTTTGTAAAAACTTGTATGCAGAGGTGCCATCACATGTTTATCACAAGTATTATTGGCAAATTTTCATGGTGATTAGCCTAAAATGTGTTAGATGTAGGCCTACAGTAGGCTCATTATAAATGCTGGTCATACTGGTGGAGGAGGAATTGGGTTTTTCGCGGACATCATATTGCTAATGTCACAGAATAGGTCTACCCAGCAGTTGTGAATCAAAGATGGTATATTTATTTGTTAAATAGGGTAGACTTACTGGGGGTCTGGGGGCACTCCCCGAAAATTTTGGAATAGTTAGATGTTTTTTCCTGCATTTTGGTACATTTTAACAGGTCAATATATAGGCTATATTTTTAAATTATCCTATTACTTTAGCACTTCATGTGAGATTTGAAGTTTGATGTTGCACTAAAAAGTAGTATTGCCGGGGCAATACTGGCAATACTGAGGATGACAGCCCTGCTTGAATGATATGTTCAGCTCCATGGCAATAGTAAGTAAGGATAATACAAGGCCTACTGTATGAGAAAAGATTGTTTATTTTGGAGTGATAATGCTCTGGTGAAATGTGAATGATAAGGGAAAACTTCACTCTAAGAGCATTAGACTCTTTGCTACTGTAGTTGTCATTGGCTTCATTCTTGAAATGGAATTATAGAAAAATCCATCTAGATTCTTTCCAGTGTATCAGTTCACTATCCATGCCTTAGATTCTTGAGCAAGGTAATTATCATACTTTTATCATACTTTTAAGCTGTAGTTTCAGTTATTACCTGTGCCACCTATAGGCCTATGACTTCCAATAGCTTTAGAATCAAAAGAAAAAAAAAATAAAGTTGAAAGCATGTACTTTAATATTTTATTCCTAGTTTATTGCGCAAAGAAGAATGAAGGTGCAATAAGGCTGCATCATATTCCTTTCTATCAGGGGTAGTCCTAACCTCTATGATGTCCTGGGTGAACAGGCACCTTATCTGTCACCCCTCCTATTGCACAGGCATGGCCCTTGGTAATAGAATATTTGGGTAATAGAAAATCTATCTGTTGAAATTGTAGGTCTATTATAAAGTCCAGTATTTTTTTTTGTTTTGATTTGTTTTATTCTTGAGCTCTTGGTTTACTAGATGGAACCCAGCAGCCAATTAAGCCACCAGATAAAGATAGTTCCCTGTAAAAATATGGGCGATCTTTAAACTGAAATTGAACCCTGTATCGTTGAGCAGGTACATCACAAGTGGTACCGGTGAATTCGTCTGGTTGTCTAGTTTAATTTGATACCAAATACTCCATTGTAGGATCAGATATACCCATACCAAAGCTTCCAAAAGACAATGAAGCAAACCTGTGTCACCCGTGATTATTATTATTTTATTTTTTTTCGCAAAAAAAAAAAAAACAGTCTGTGATTTTTAGGGGGGCTGAGCTAAATTTTAGGGGGCTTGAGCCCCCTAAAAATGGCCTAAAATCGCCACTGTTGAACAAGCAATTGTCCACTGATTCACAATGAATGCTGTATTTTGCATTTTGTTGGCCCCTCGTGCAGAGGCGCCGCTAGGGGGGGCCCAGCACTGACAAGGGGCCCTTTCAGGGCTGTTAGTATTACTTTAACAGAATTGGCTTGAGAATTGAAATATTTCATTGTATTTGTTCAATTAAGCAAATTAAACATTGTTGTGATATTCTATAATAGTTCCCACAAATAATTTTTTATATAGTCGTTTCACCCCTCTCCCTTTTTACCAAATGGTATGGTCCGAATCGTTCCGCGGTACACCTTCAAATGCTCCTGCTCCGACAACGCTGCTCAGCTGCAAGGTGTTCAGTCAGTTGCAACTGCTGGTGAGCATTGTTTGCCAAGTGTGGAAACAAGTTGCTAAATTAGACTTATGGTGTTGATGAACTATGTTACCCCAAACACGAAAGGACAAACAGCATAAATTTAAGAGCGAACGGCACACACATTTTAAAATGAGAGGCGATCTCGCGGTGGGTGCGCATATGTCCAAATTCACCAGTAGCCTACTTCTCGATTTAATAACTCTGAGAGTTTTTCTCTCTCCAATGCTGTACAGATATCATTTTAAAGTACTTTGCAAGGGCTACATAACTGCGGTGGGTACTAGTTGCGGTAATGAACGGTTTACAAATGAATTAATTGTGAAGACGGTTGTATTGTGGAAACAGTTCTACATTGTGATCATGAGGTAGGCTATATAAATACCTACATTTCTAAAACTGTGGAAGCCATAGGCATATCTATTCATTTGTAAGCCTAGATAGTGAGGGGGGTTTGCAACTAATAACACCACTGCACCAGTCACAGCTGTTTTTGTAGTCAAGCTGATGTAGCTTGTAGGCAGATAAGTGAAATGGCCAGAGAATTCCCTGTGCTATTTAGGCTACTCCTGCAGATTGTGAATTACAAGTTGGTGTATAAGCTATGTCTTCCAATGATAGGCTACTTTCCACAAAACAATTTACATGACAACTGAAATTGAACATGTAACTATAAATGCCTCATTTTACAGAGGTGTGCAGTAAAAGTCTCACATTTTACAATTGACTGCACATTGGGTTCAACTGTTAAAAAAATAAAATAAAAAAAAGATTCCAATGTCTGACTGACAACTAACCAACTTGGATAAAAAATATCTGCTAAATGCATAAATATTAATGAAAATGTAAACTACAACAGTTGGTCAGGGTCATTGTCAGTATAATTGCCAGTATTAGCCTACCTCACGGAGCACTGTAATGACATGCAATGGAATTAGCTAAGCCATTGAATTAATTGCAACAGGCTATGTGATCTTAGAAAATATTAGAATGCACCAGAATGCAGGGAACAGATATGAGTTCTCAAAAAAATTTCCTGGGGGAGATCCCCAGACCCCCCCTGCTCCCTAATATTTGCTCATTAAAGGAAGGAAACCATGGATTATTCTTTATAGTAGCTAATAGGTTAGTTTTCACAGTTGTTGATTTAAAATGTTACAATTTAGTTCATCACATGCAGCATATCTGGTGATGCAAGTTATGCTACAGGAAAGAAAGTGCCATCAGGTCAATACAAGCGTTCAGTGCCAGCCAAAAATCTCCACTTGCGCTTGAAAATTTTACTATTACACACATATCAATAGGTAGTTGGTGAGGGGGCCCTAAATTCTAATCTTTCATGGGGCCCAAAATTTCTGGCGGCGCCCCTGCCCTCATGTAATGACTGATTTGAAACGCTCAAACACTTGTGCAAGTTGTTTTATTTGAGGGCAAAATTTGCTTTTGGTCTGTATTTTAAAGGTTTCGGCAGAGTTACAGCCTTTTGCAAGCAAAATATGTCATTTTGACCATTGGAGCCAAGTTTAGGCCTCTGCATTAACTGTTTTGTAAAATGTGGATTTTGAGACTGCTGCATCAAAGCAATCAATACAAACTGCAATAACAACAACAACAACAACAACAGAATAAATAAATGAAACAAATTAATAAAAACAAAGGGATACAAAAAACATATTAAAACAATTAAAAACAATAACACTGTACAATTTGAATGCCATCTAACAAGACATATCCCACAAGTTTTTCTAATCAAGCTTCTTACACTTTGTTCCATTTTGTATGTGCATAGACACAGAATTGATTGATTGATTGATTGAATTTATTTAGTCTATTAGATGTAAAAAAAACATAGCATGGCAACAGTGACCATCATACATTTAAAAAAAAAAAATAGACAGGGATTAAAACACAAAAAAGCCCTAAGGCTTATTTCCATTGTGGTCCCTAGCAGATGAGGGCATATGATGGCATTATTGCACATACGCACATACATACATACATACATACATACATACATACATACATACATACCTACATACATACCAACATACATACCAACATACATATCCACACCACATTCACACAGAAAGCTATTATTTGAAGAGTTAAGATATAAAGGTAATTTACCTTGTAAGGATTTATAAATAAAAAGGAGGCATGCAGTGTCTTTCCCTCCTTTCCCTACCAACATTTGGTAAAGCTTACAATGATGTATTCTGAAACCATTACCATAAAGCGTATAGAGCACCGTGACAGGCCTTATCAAGAGATTTGTCAGAAGATAAAAATAGTAATCTACCATAACGTACCTTAAGCGAAAAACATAGCCTATATTTATGTAGCCATTGAAATGTTTGATGTCTTCAAGATGCACTCACGCACAGTGAGGTGAAGGAATCATTTTAGCCTTTCATGAGCTCCCATACTGCATTGTTTGTTAGCCTATGCTATGAAACAAGTGTGAAGATTATGGAGAAACATCTAAAAACAGCCATTTAGGCCTAAAAAGATTTGGACATGTTGTTGTGCATCTACTTAGGGTTCAGCATCTACAGCAACAACTATCTTGTGTCCGGGTGCAAGTTATGTTTCAACGTTGATGCTAATGTTAGCTTCTCAACTTAACGTTAGGCTAACATAAGCTTATTTTCAGGTCAGATCACGGTTCCCTTTTATGACTAAATCTTGACAAAAACTCAGCTCCATACTAAGCAGACATTACAGTAATTCAGTGTCCAACTTGTTGTACATTTGGAGTTTGGATTAACGCAATCTCAGTCTGCTTGCAATGTACTGTTGCAGAGTTTGATTGACAATAAAGTTCGCTTTGACTTTGACGTTATTTTGTTTTTTCATATGCAACAATAGTAGTAAGTGACGTAACATCATGCATAGCCAGAAACGAGAAGGATCAGTTTCTCCTCCTCCAAGTTGTCTGATGTTGTTCTATGTTGTGCCACCTACATGTATCTCTGTGCTGCCGTGTCATAAAGGCACAACACTAGGAGCATTATCTGGGCATTGACACCTCTCCATTGAAAATCAATTGACCAACGCCTGTCTGAAGTGTTCAAAGCTCACATGAAAGCATCTTAACAGTGCTAAAACTTGCATTTGCAAATAAGACATAAAAAGATACATGTTTTTGGTGCACTGGTCATCTTATATGTAAAGAATATATAAGCATTTTAGAAATGCATTCATTGACTGCATTTTGTGTGAAAACAGCAAAAATGTGTTAAGTGCATAGCTACAAAAAAACATGATGTGTTAACTATGCTTAGAGTTTTGAAAATGTGGTCAGGGATCGGACAAACGCTTGTTAGCAATTGAAAAAAAAAATGTAAGCATGTGTATTAATGTCGGGATATCTTAGTTTGATGTTTCTTTGATTCTGTTGAATTCCGCACTGGTGAGTTAAAACATGACTATTAAAAAGATCTATATTTTTCACAGTTCGCAAATCTTTCACCAGAACTACAAGAGCCTCTCATGTGGGTGATTTTCTCAATTATAATTTATGGATGACGGCTTTTGAAAACTTTACCCTGAAATAGAGCCTTTTTATATCCATTCAGTTTTTACGCTAAGTGCTGTCCCGTTTAGAAGGGTTATGCGCAATATTAAGGGTTGTGTGCAATATATGACATGCTTAGGCTAGGGTTGTGTGCAATAAATGAGAGAGTATGTGCAATCTTTTAAGGGAATGTGTGCAATTTGGGAGTTTGTGCAATACTATGGGTCAGTGTGCAATATAAGTGTATGTTGAGGATAAGCAATGTGTTTCTGTACTGGCCAACTTTGGTGGTCTTTTTGATGGCAACTTTGTGACTGTGTGATTGTGTGTGGGCATTGGCCAATAATTGTTATGTACTATATCTTATTGTGTGTGTAGCCCCTACCTCTCGACTGCCCAAGACAAATTTCTCTTCTGAGACAATAAAGGCTAATCTAATCTAATCTAATCTACACAATCGAGGGGTGTCTCACTTTGGAGGGCACTCGTAAACAAGTGCTAGTGTTAGGGGAAGAGAAATGGGACTGGGCTTTACTTTTTACTAGCGTGTGGATACCCTGCTTAGAATGTTGATAAACCTATAAATAATTGCAGCCTTCGGATGGAAGAACTGCGCCTACTGTACAAAAAGTTTCAAAGAGCTGTGTTGGCAAGCAAACAGGACATGGGGGCCCTTCACCCCCCATAAATACCTACATAAACCACATTGTTACAATCTTCAAACATCTTAAATGTAATTATTTGTATTGAACAGTTGTCTAACTCAAGTCTAATGTAATTTCTCATTGAAAAACACCACCAACTAAACTCCTAAAATGGTTGCACAAATGGGAAACTGGTATTTTTTAAGGTGGTGATGAGAAAGTTACTACCAAGTCAAGTTGCGTTTGTTACCTTTTACCTTTCAACGTCCTTATTTTGGGTTGATCTTTTTTACCATCTTTTATTATACTTTTTACTACGGTGCGGATACCCTGCCTAGAATGTTGATAAACCTGTGAATAATTGCAGTCTTTGGATGGAAGAACCACACCTAGCCTACTGTACAAAAAGTTTCAAAGAGCTGTGTTGACAGACTAGTTATGACAGTAAGTGTTAGTAATTGGCATGTAATTAGTAGTTAGTAAATGGCATCACGGGCACTCCGAAGTCTTTTTGTTTTGTTTTGGGGGTTTTTTGTGCACGCAAGCGCCGGAGTAGACAACCAGACGCATGCATTGGTGCGGATACCTTGCTTAGAATGTTGATAAACCTGTAAATAATTGCAGTCTTCTTATGGATGAACCACTTGTGAACCACACAGAATCCATGGTGCTCGTGGTCCACACAGTCAGTCAGTGATGGTTTGAGGTGTCAACCATATACCCCACCCATCAACACTGATCAGTCTCGATTGGAGATGCCTGCCAGTGTTGTAGGCCTAATGCTTTTGCGGAGTGTTCTGCTGTCACTGCGACACTAAATAATGATTACAACTGCAGTCGTGTAAAAAGAGTGCTCTGAATGATTCATTAGTGATAATAGACTTATAGACTTACAGACTTAGACACAATATGGCAGGGCCATAAGACTACAGGGCTGTTTGCTTGGGACTGTTAGTATAGATATACAATCAGTCAGTAGGCTGCTGCTGCTTAGAACAACTCGGGCTGTGCCATCTTACAGGAGTTCATCTAGGATATGGCCCTGCTACCATAGTCTACGTTGTTTGTCCCATGAGTAAGCGAAACTTGGCTCAAACTGCGGGTTTGACAAGTACGGTATGTTTGCTATGAAGAAAATTTTTACGACCCCATGGCAGTGAAACACACAGGGATCCCTGCAACCAAGGAGGTTATATATAAACTGGAGACAGCGACTAAGTCCCGGCCGCCCTCCATAGAACTGAATGGCCAAAGGCTAGACTAGTAAATAATGCGAATTGATAGTCAACGCCATAATCAACACTGGAGCTATGAACCACAGCTTTGCCCATGCTGTTCAAACAGCAGCACAGCTATCACCTCTGCTCTCCCAGACTCACTGACAGAGCTGTGCCCTGACACTCGATGTGACCATATTAGAGGAGCGATAGGAAATCATCAAAAACACTTGAGTGACAAATCAGAAGGCGCTGTTTAGATTTCGCTCCATATTTGTCAAACTGGTGGCAAGACTGTGTCTCTGAACTCATCCCACCCCCTGCACTCTCATCAGAGAGTAGAGAGAGAGAGAGAGAGAGAGAGAGAGAGAGAGAGAGAGAGAGAGAGAGAGAGAGAGAGAGAGTGAGTGGTAGGTTACCCCAGGCAAAAACTTCAAAACATGTCAGACGCAGCTCATTCTGAATAATCTGTAGTACCACATAAAACCACTAGGGGCACTCACCATCTCAGACGAGAGAATAGGCCCTGATTCCTGAAGTGATGCTCTGCTTGACCAAACCCAGTGGATGTCCAGATAAAACTGCACTTCTGCCATCAGTTTTAGAGGTGAAAGGTAAATTCAGTGTGATATTTCAAAGGAAAACTGTTTCCCTTTAATCAATACCAACCAAAATGATAACTTCACTGTGTAATATTTCGTTTTCTAAAAACAATGACACATTTTGGACATTAGGTGGAGCTATATCATCAATAGTGCTGATAGGCCTACATTCAGTATGCAGGGGTCTTCAACATGGCTGAACACATGAAAAGGACCGTCCAGATGTTTAGGAAATTAATATATAAATGAATATTAATATATAAATAAAATCTTCAGCAACTGTCCATCAGCAGCATTTGGTGGAATTGACTGACTGACTTACAGGACTGATCCCCACACACACACTCACACACACACACACACACACACACACACACACACACACACACACACACATACAGTCAAACACATATTCTGTTACTGTAATGGTTAAACTCAGAGATGTCTCTCATATGCCTGGATAAGTTGAGTGTGTTATTTATGGTGAAATGGCACTGAAGTAACCTAAGTAAGACATTCACTTAAAATGGACAAGGAAAGACAAAAGACAAGGAAAATCATATTGCTTATGGCTAGAAAAACTTTATTACCAAAGGAAGTATTGACATAGTTTGTGTATTAAATGACACTAATCTTATTTCAGTATGTATAAATGTTGGCCTACTTCAGCCATATCATCACTATGTTCTTGTAAAATCACAGTAAAACATATATAAAGAAATATATTCAAAAATATAGATGACTGCAATATAGAGTTAAACATTTACTTTTATATCGTATAAAAATATCTGTTGTAAAAAATATCTGTTGAAAAAATTATCTTTGTTCTACTTTCTCAATAAAATCTTCCACAATCAGTGGCGGAGCTAGACTTTTGTACTTGGGGTGGCCAGGGGGTGGCCAAGGATATTTCAGGGGGTCCAATGAATATGACAAAAAAAGTAGTCTTCCCATCTTTGTGCACATGACGACGCACACACACACACACACACACACACACGCACACACTTGCTCAAAACCCCTCTCATTTTTACCATTGACAGTATTACTCAGAATTCTGCTCTTATCAACCATTATTCCTCTAGTAGTAGAAGAACTAAGATTTATTTCAATTTTAATTTTAAAAGAATTAGTGAAATATTTCCCCTATTTTCACAGCCTGAAGAAAAACATTAAAACTAACAGTTAATTTATATTTTTCAGATTCTCTTTCTGTAGACAACCTTAAAAATAGGTCTTTACTCATGCAACCATATAGATCATATCCCTGAAGTGAATAGCTTAATATAAGCTACAGGAGCATGTCAAGCTATTGATCTGATAAATGTTGTAATGCAGGCTATGATCAAGGTTAATCATTCATTTCTTTAATTGTCTGGTGAAGCATTTTGCTAGCAACCAGTAACATTGCAGGTTCTACAAGTTCAGATCGTGTGCCCTCACATATTCTACAGCCTAGAATTATACAAATGCTGTGCAGTTGATCAGAGAAAAGGGTTTTTACGGAAGTAATGCAATATGCGCAATAGTTAAATGTAACTAATTTAAAAGTTGATTTTCTAACGAACTATTTACCACAGCAATTAGTTAGTAGTATCACTTCAAACCACTTGAAATGTACTTTATGTTGATGTGCATATTGTGCATGTTTGACAAATGCTGTGAGAGCAGTGTAATGGAGAAAAAGTTGATGTTTTGGATGCAGAATAGCACACGGGAATTAAGCATTAATTTACTTGCGTGCTGCTGTCAAGCCACTGGCAAATCACCCCATGTGAAAATTCAGATTATGTAGGCTACTTTTATTTGATAGACTCAACAAAAGATATAGATGTAGATGTTGCCTAGATATGTAATGAATAGTCTCTATAGACTATAGTGCAAAGCAATTCATCGATCATAAATTTTGGTTTTGGATGTAAGAAGCACGCCATTTTAGCACGCTAGTTTGAGACAACATTGATGCCTTGATTGATTTCAAATAGCTATTTAATGTCACTGATAGCTTGCACCTTATATACTGTACCTTATATTATAGTACGCTGTATCTTGCAAAGGCACAATGTAGCCTATCCATGTAAATGTTGATGGTCACATATCTGCATGACTGAGGGCATCTTCCTGATGCACAGCAGGATTGGGAACAGATAGCCTATCTTTTACCTTTAAAGACCTGTTGTTTAAAAATTAGGCCTACATCACAGTGATATTTTCTCAGGCTGACTCAAGTGCTGCATGAGCTCTGACTATTGCTCTCTCAAAAAAGGCGCTTCTTACAGACGTGCGCTTAACTGAACTGT
Source organism: Sardinella longiceps (assembly GCA_027497455.2). NCBI lineage: Eukaryota > Metazoa > Chordata > Actinopteri > Clupeiformes > Clupeidae > Sardinella > Sardinella longiceps. Next base: position 34,136 of record JAODXP020000095.1, on the reverse strand, counting down.
CAATCATCAGTAGCGAATGAAATTCGGGGAGCGGGTGGGAGGGGGTGGGGGGCACCTGGGGTGGCCAATCACGTTCCAGGGGAGGCTAGTGCTACCCCTGCCACCCCTCTGGCTCCGCGCCTGTATGTATGCAGACAAACATGTGCTGTAAATAACATCAAACACTGAAGGCTCAAACACACTCTTGGCAGAATGCCTGAATTACTTCTTAGGGTCTGTGAAATAAAAGTGTGTTTTGAGATGTGAGCGCCGTACTGATAACAATCTTTAGAGAAAGTTGGCTTGAAACATATTAGCGTTTCATATTTCGAGATCAGAAGCAGAAAACCACACCGGTCTCACAGCTGCATCAAAATACAGCACAGGAGCTCATGGGAAAGAGGAGGAGAATCATAACTGCCAAACCACAGTGTGCATCTGTGGACTTTCCAAGAAAATTAGCAAATTATCATGAAACACACCAACAGCAACGCTTGTATGCCAAGTGTGTTGGTCTGCATGTCATAAAGTCACAACCAGTACACTGTAAGGTTGTGTTTGTTTACGGCACTGAATGAGACGCAGCTTTTGGATTTTCCTTCTTACAGCACGCATCCTGTCTGACGGTCAGAATTCCTGGTATGAAGACATGCAGGAGGACGAGAGGAGACCCATCTCAGGTAGGGGCATGTGAAGCGGTTTGCTATTCGACAACTAGACAGGGTTTTGTCAATGTCTGATACAGATCACTCTCTGTTTCTCTTTCCCCCTCTCTCTCTCTCGCTCTTTCTCTCTCCATTTTTCCAGCTGCTTCTCTGAGAGAGCCAACGGGAGAGTACTATGATGATGTGACTGCCGATGATGAGACCAAGCTAGATGATATGTTGACAGGTTTGTGTCTACTCTATGTATGCCTTGTAAAATTAAGAAAAGCTTAGTTCTGTAATCAGAAATGTATAGTAACTAAGTAGAACTACTTAAGTAGCCTACTTAAGTACTAAAATGCAGTATCTGTACTTTACTGGAGTATTCTTTTTTTCTCCTACTTCCACTTTTACTTCACTACATTTTTTTGATGAATTTAATACTTATACTCCATTACATTTTTGATGTGCTGATTAGTTACTCGTTACTTTTATATTTTTTTTTTTTTACAAATCATACCACATCCAATGATGTCTATCAATGCCAGACCAGACCATCACTATGTTTTCATTGTCATTATTGGGCGATTCAAGCGGTATAAGAGACCTCAAGCTCCCCTTCGACCTTTCGCAGTACTGAATGAATGCATTGAATTGGGAACGATTAGCAAGGGTCAGTCTACTGCTCCATTTCGAGATGGAAGAAAAACACCAAGTTCTTCAACTTCAAATGATTGTAGTGACGGGAATGGTGGTGACCATCCTGGCCCTACTTAGAGTCCATGGCCAAACAGACTATTTTAGCCAAATAAATGTAAAACAGTAATATTCAAACTTTTGACTGCTTTCTTTAATATACACAGTACTTCTACTTTTACTTTCAGTACTTGAGTAGCAATTTTTAAAATACTTTTACTTGCAATACTTAAGTACAAAACATTTTGAATACTTTAGTACTTCCACTTAAGTATGGTGTTTAAAGAACACTTTTACTTCCACTTAAGTCATTTTTTTGATATGGTACTTTTACTTCCACTCCACTCCTCTTCTCCAGTACTTTATACAACTCTGTCTGTAATATACTAGTACTACCACTTTTCACAACTGAATTCTACATGTTTATTTTATTAATTTATTATTGTCATTATTATGATGAACTGTATGTAGCTGTTTTCTAGTATGTATAAATATGAATATAGATAATCATACAGTATGCCTGAATGTATTACAGATATAGGAGACTTGTTGTTTGGTACGGGAGAGACAAAGACAGACGTGCAGCCAGAGGAGTACGATGATGTTGATGATGTCACGAGTGTGGAGAAGTCATCTGAGGTGACTGGTGAGTGAGATCAAAGCAGAACAGCAGGTGGAGCAGAGACAGAGGCTGAGTTTGATCACTTTTAAACAAATTAACACATAATATAAACGTATTTACTTAAATTATAAACAATGCATGTTATGACTGTTATCCTTTATTATGTTATCGAGTTTGCATAACATTTTTTATTTAAGAGCAAATATTTACATCTAAGGCACTGATATTTACATTTTGGGATTTTTGTGTGTATCTCTTGTATCCACAGACTACATTCTAGACAACACAGGATATGATGATGTGGGAGATAGTGATGAGAGACTCATCTCAGGTAGGGAGTACAGCCATGAGAACTGCTCTTGGATCAGTGGGACTGACAGTATTCTGCTATGGTCAGGCCCCTGAAAAGTGTTTTTTTTTTTTTTTTGTCACATCTGTAGCGGAAATTAGTTTTTTTGGAATTTGAATGATGTGAATGATTTTATGACATTTCAGGCTGTGTAATATCCAGCTGTAGAGGTGACATACTGCACAAAATGCTTAAATAATACTTTTATTTATATTGCTTATTCATAAATTGTTTTTATTTACTATATATTAATAATACAGACTTTTATTGTATTATGCTTGTGTGTGTAGAGAATGTAGAGTTCTAATGAGAGTTAACTGCTGATTGAATGAGAGGATTTCCGTCAACAGAGTCTGTAAGAGAGGAGGGGCTGGAATATGATGACATCACCACTGATGGGAACGATCCTAAAATGACCAGGGGTGAGAGTCTGTGTTTTATGGACTATTATGCCATAGTACTACTATGATTCTAATCTGTTCACAGTATTAAGTTGCACATATGGTCTGCTTGTGTGCATAATGTCTAATGAATGTTTCTTTTACATCATCAGTAGATGAGACAAATCAAGCCAATAATGAACAGGAGTATTATGATGATGTGGCAAAAACAGAAGATGACTTACAAATGACAGCAGGTAGGGGACTTTTGTGTTAGAATATTGTCATTTGTTATTTTAAAAATGTAAATGTGGTATAAGTTGTAAATATGGCCTTCTAATTCCCCCATTTAGGCTGTATGTAGGCATATAGGGTAACTGTATCTGTTTACCTACAGTAATTGTATTACCTGTATATGATGCACCTTGTTGTTTGATTCCCTTGTTTAATTGTCCTTTCATCTGTACAGTAAATGGCAAATTAATGCCATAGCTGGAATGTATGGGGGTTATGGGTGCTTTTCTTAGTATTTAGAGCAGGGGTAGGGAACCTATGGCTCGGGAGCCAGATGTGGCTCTTTTGATGGTTGCATCTGGCTCACATACAAATCTTTTATAAAAGAATGATAACGTTAAAAATGTAAATCATTCTCATGTAGGCCTATTTCAATCCATTCATCTATCCATTTCAGTCCAAGGTGACTGGAATAGCAATTGTGAGAAATGGAAAGCCATTCACAGATGAGGATTATGCCAAAACACTCTTTTTCTGTACTTTTTGATTACTTTTCGAATAAATATAAGATAAATTAATGAATAAAAGACATACCTGTATATTGTATGGCTCTCATGGAAATAAATTTTAAAATATATGCCATTAATGGCTCTCTCAGCCAAAAAGGTTCCCGACCCCTGATTTAGAGCATTTAAACATGACCTAGAAATATTTAATTGTGCTCTGTGCTGCCCAAATATCCACTAGTATTATATTGGCATGCTATCCAGCCAGATACACATACAGGCCACTCCTGTTGTAATACCACTTTGCACCACAGTGGCACTCTATCAAATACAAATCCAGCCAGAGACAGACTGCCTGTCTTGTAATACCACTTTGCACCACATTGGCGCTGTTGGACACAATTCTTGTCAGTGGAAGACTGCAGAGTCCAGGGTCCATGAAGGCACATTCAGCCCAAATAACTCATAATTCTCTCTGCCTCCATCTTTATATTTCAGGGATGAAGACAGCAGATCAATCTCAGGAGTACAATGGTGTCATCATTGGTGAGTTGTCCAGTCTGTGCCTGCCAACCTGCAATGTTATTGTCACATGCATATGACTACTACTGGGTGTTGGCAATGCTGCAAAACTATAGCCGGGCTCCGCCCTACTGGTGATGCAACGCCTTCGGCTCAGCTACACACAGCAGGGCCACGACCTCGTTCAAGTACATTCCCTGAGATCTCCACCCACTTTTTCGGGAACCAATCAACTTTGAGCAGCTCCAACGGCTCTCATCCCTGTTCAAGCAATTCCCTTCGTGTCACATACGTCAGGGGAAAGAGTGGTATGATTGGTTTGGCTTCGGCACAGCATTTTCTAACATCGACCAGTAGCAAACCGAGGCATTTCAGGGAGGCGGGTCAACCATGCGTTTTGAGAAACGTTGTTATACGGGCTCTTGGTCAGACCAAAGTCTCGTAGAGCTTTGAAAGTCGATGGCAATCAGGCTAGCAAAACTATACATTGATACCAATGAACAGGACCGAGCCATGAGCATCTGGCATGCATGTGAGAGTCAACACATTCTGTTAGTAGACTTGTAGTCAAGACCGCTTAGACCAAGACCAGAGGCTAACGAGACCAAGACAAGACCAAGACCAGAGGCTAACGAGACCGAGACGAGACCAAGAAAAATTGAGGCCGAGACCAAGACCGAGAACGAGACCGGAAAAAAAAGTAGACTAGGCTATATTGGAAGTTATAACTTGATTTGAAAAACAGCTTTGGCTAACATTCAACTCATATTAGGGAGTATTATTTCAACTACTGGCAACAATGTGGATAGGGATAGCAATGTGGTCAGAACATAAAAACTGTTTTGATATATTTTTTGATAGCTGTTGAACCAATAATTAAAAAAAAAATACCCTGCTTTTACCAGCACAAACCGCCTACTGAACTCATGGTGACAAAAATGAGTGCAATATTAGGCTAATTAAATACCAGCAGGGGGATGTCACCTAGTCACCCACTATGATGAGTTGAGGTCTACCGGCGAGATGTCCATGCTCCAGACATTTCAACCAGTAGAAAATCATTTCTGGGTAGCTGAGAGAATGACAAAGTCAACTCCATTACATTCAATTCTACTCTATTGCTTCTACTGGTAAAAGTAATCTTTGAGAGCGGGTTTCTGAAGCCAGGTGGCACTTTAGAATTTTTTTTATGTTTTTTGTGCATTTTTAATAGCTAGCTCCTTTTAACTTTTAAAGCATTTAAACCTACTGCTGTCATGAGATGAAAATGTGGCACAATAGGCCAACTTGATGGGTGCATTCTACTTTTTATTTTGTTTCCTTTAGTTTTAGAACACAACATGCAGTGTGCCAATTCTGAAAGTTGGCAACCCAACCAGGCCTACTAGCATACTCTGTCTATACTACCAAAGATTTTATACTAAGCCTACTTCTAATTGAAAATTAAATTAACATGGCCTGAGTTAATTTTGAGAACATACAATACAAGGACACGATTTTAGCAGAAGCTAGCCTACTTGTGAGATGACAATAGGGCTGGTGCAGCCTTCACTTTTACTGCTTGATGATTCTCATCATTACATGCGGTGACTGAGTTGGTATGCTAATGCAAAACCTGGAGCGGATTATCAGCGGTATATATTCGCTATAACATCAAGTGGAATGGATTCTTTCGGGATGCAATAGAGATAACTTTGAGAATACATCAACGGCGTTCATTTATCGCCTGATAGGAGTCACTCGCAGGAAGATTTCACATCCTTCACAAGCGTCCATGAAGCACTAAATACGGGAGTTTTTACGATGTCTGTGTCTCGGTAGCCTATACTAAATTTACGAAAATGAAAGATGAAAGATTTAATTCCCATAAATACATTAGAGATCACGTTAACTAGCATGACATCTCGCTCAGCCGTCATAACACATGCCTATGCATACACGAACATTTCCTAATTAAATTGCCTATATTTTGCGAATGGAAAGTAAACTTTTAGGAGAGTAATTTAGAGCTGCATCTAACTGAATGTGCGCGGCTCTCTTTCACTCAGAGACCGGCCCATAAATGCATTTGAGAGCCTTGCTCTGCTGCAGCAAGGGGTGTCTTTTGCGCACACTCACTTTCGTTTTGGTGCGTTTCATTGTTTAGGCTGTCATTTAAACCGGCAACTTGATATCGTTAAAATATATATTTATTAAATTTATTTATCTTGTCTTGGTCTTGGTCTTGCAAGACACCAAGACAAGACCAAGAGATCCGAGACCAAGACAAGACCAAGACAATATACTGTCAAGACCAAGACGAGACCGAGACCACGTAAAATTGGTCTCGAGACATACAACTCTATCTGTTAGTTCCCGCAGAATACTTCACTGACCTCTTGTTCAGACATGCTGCTCTTGCCTATTTGTTAAATGCAGCAAATGTAACACTTATATCCACTGTATTTAGAATACTTGGGTATTTATGTGTTATTTTTAATTTAGCTCTCCTGTTGGAATGCAGAATAAGTTCTGCATTATGTGATTTACGGATAAATAATTCTACTCAGAAGCCATATTTTTAAATGGTTTAAAATATGCTTTTGGTAGTTCACAAATGTTGTCATAAAATCTGAAAGAACCAAGCAGAGTGACCCGGCCCTGCAATAGAATAATCTGAGCAATATGCAGTAGATGATTAATTAGACAGCTCACTCAGCCTGCTGCATCACTGGAGCTCTTGGAGTCTCAGGTGCTGAAGTTGCAATGAGGGATTATCATTCCCCCACTTAGAGGATGCTGAAAGATGAAAGAGGAAGTTAGATGCATTTGCCTTATATAGCGCTGGGCAGTGCATGGTGCACACCTTCCCAGGCCAGATTTGAGTTTTGCCATCTTTTCTAGAAATACAAGTAGAACAACTAAAGAAAATCACATAATAAATGTACACTGATGCCCTGATGCCCTGATGCTTAGTTTGTCTCTGCCCAGAACCGGCCCTGGGTGCATGTGTACTCAGCCTTATCAGGTGCTTGTAGAGGTGGGCAGAATGTAATTGGGGGGTGTGCTGGTGATGGCAGGGGTGTATAGAGTGGGCAGGCAGTGTTGTATGTGTTGGGGAGGGGGCAGTGTTGAAGTGAAAATGGGCCAAAGAAAGTGTCAGGATGGAGTAGAGTAGTATTAGCATGAACACAAACAAACACAAATGATGCCAGTGTGTGATGTGAGCGTATGATACAGTATGTGTCAGGTCTGTGTGTGGTGAGGTGGAATGTTATGTTGGGAAAGCAGCATGTCCCCTCTAACTCACTATGTCTCCATCTTTACTGTATATTGCAGTGACAAAGACTGACCACCAACTTCAGGAATATAATGGTTTCATCAATGGTGAGTTGTCTATTGTAGATCTATCTATTCAACTATATAGCGAGCTATCTGTCTGACGATTTATTTATTTATTTATCTATTTATTTATGTCTATCTATCTATCTTGTTTTGATTGGTCAGTAGTATGAGTGACAGCTGTTTTTCTCTGTAGGAAGTGATTATGATGATGTGGGGGCGGAGCCTGATGAGTGACACATGAGGAAGTCAGCAGAGCAGAGGACTCCCATCAGCTGGAGTTCTGAGCTCATCATTACTGTAGGAGATGTCATATATCAGAATGATTTTTATTGAGAAAGTAGAGGAAAGATTATTTTCTTACAACAGATATTTTTGTGCAGTACGTAGTTTAACGCCATTTATATTTGGAAATATTTATTTACCATTTTTACTGTATTACTGTGGGAGATGTCATACATCATTATGTTTTTTATTGAGAAAGTAGAACAAAAACAATTTTTTACAACACATTTTTATACAGTATTATGCTACAGTAAATGTTTAAATCTATATTGCAGCCATCTATATTTTTGAATATATTTCTTTATATATAGGCCTTTTTGAATATATTTCTTTATATATAGGCCTATATATATATATATATATATATATATATATATATATATATATATATATATATAAATATGTATATATATTTCTTTTTACTGTAGCCTATTGCTTTTTGTGATTCTGATATGTACTGTGAATTTCAATGATTTTGATAGTGATGATATGGCTGAAATAGGCCAACATTACTACATACTGAAATAAGATTAGTCTCACTTACTGTAAAACACAAATGATGTCATTACTTCCTTTGTTAATAAAGTTTTTCTAGCTGTAAGCAATATGATTTTCCCTGGTATTTTAAGTGAATCTCTCAGGTTACTTCAGGGCCATTTCACCATAAATAACAAACTTAACTTATTCAGGCAGCTGAGAGATATTTCTTTTTTAGCCATTACCGTAACAGAATGTGTGTTTGGCTATGTGTGTGTGTGTGTGTGTGTGTGTGTGTGTGTGTGTGTGTGTGTGTGTGTGTGTGTGTGTGTGTGTGTGTGTGTGTGTGCACACGCGTGTGTGTGTGTGTGGATCAGTCCTGTTAGTCAGTCAGTAAGTTCTATCAAATGCTGCTGATGGATAGTTGCTGAGGAACTACCTTTGAGTGTAAAAGCAAGTAAACATTTATATATTAATTTCCTAAACATCTGGCCTGACCTTTTCATGCTGAAGACCCCTGCATACTAAATGGATCAGCGCTGTTGCTCCACCTAATGTCCAAAATGTGTCATTGTCTCTGTAAACCTAATACACAGTGAAATTATAATTTTGGTTGGTAATGATAAAAGGCAAACAGTGTTTCCCTTTCCCTTCTAAAACTGACTGCAGAAATGCAGTTTTATCTGGACATTCACTGGGTTGTCCCTGATGGGCAGAGCAGAGCATCACTTCAGGGCTGATTCTCTAGTCTGAGATGGTGAGTGCCCCTAGTGGTTTTCTGTGGTACTACAGATTATTCAGAATGAGGTGCTTCTAACATGCTTTGAGGTTTTTGCCTAGGGTTAAGCCTGCCACGCACACAGACAGACAAACACACACAGTCACACACACACACACACACACACACACACACACCTCTCTCTCTCTCTCTCTCTCTCTCTCTCTCTCTCTCTCTTACACTCTCACACACACTCTCTCTCTCTCCCTCCCCTTTCTCTCTCTCTCTCTTACACTCACACACATACACACACCCTCTCTCTCTGTCTCTCTTACACACTCTCTTCTCTGTCTCTCTCACACACACATACACACACACAAACACATACACACACACACACACACACACACACACACACACACACACACACACACACACACTCTCTCTCTCTCTCTCTCTCTCTCTCTCTCTCTCTCTCTACACTCTCACACACACTCTCTCTCTCTCCCTCCCCTTTTCTCTCTCTCTCTTACACTCACACATACACACTCTCTCTCTCTCTCTGTCTCTCTTACACTCTCTCTCTCTCTCTCTCTCTCACACACACACACACACACACACACACACACACACACACACACACACACACAACACACACACACACACACACACACACACACACACACACACACACACACACACACACACACTCCTGTGCACCTGCTTCAACCCCCTGCAAAAAATCTCTTTAATATCAGAGACTTCCTAACCACACGGATGCATCTGAGTGTGTGATCTCTGATGAGAGTGCAGGGGGTGGGATGAGTTTAGAGACAAACTCTTAGCACCAGTTTGACAAATATGGAGCGAAATCTAAACAGCGCCTTCTGATTTGTCACTCAAGTGTTTTTGATGATTTCCTATCGCTCCTCTAATATGGTCACATCGAGTGTGATTGGCGGCTCAGAGAGCAAAGAGCGTCTAGGTGGGGCGAACAGGGCACAGCTGTGTCAGTGAGTCGTCTGGGAGAGCAGAGGTGAGAGCTGTGCTGCTGTCTGCTGAGCCCCAAACTCAGAGCTTCTGCTGGGGGAGATGAAGATGGAGGGCTGCCTGTGGCTCATCCTCCTGGCCTCTGTGGCCCTGACTAAACAACAAGGTAGGATAAGGTATACTTTAAAGAAAATTATGTGTTTAGAAAAAGCATTTCTCAATTTTTGTCAGTTTCTTAATAATACACTGATGTTTAATGTGATAAACCTGGGCATTACTTTACTCTCAACTCTTTCCTTATGTGTAATCTAATTGTCAACTTGTATTTGTTAGCTTGTGTATTGTAAAAGTTTTTTTATTATTATTATTATTATTATTTATTTTCATTAGGTGCTGTGAGGTTGGTGAATGGAGGCAGTAGGTGCTCTGGGAGAGTGGAGGTTTATCATGAAGGACAGTGGGGCACAGTGTTTGATGATTACTGGGATATGACTGATGCTGCAGTGGTGTGTAGAGAGCTGGACTGTGGTGATGCTGTTAGAGCTCTGAGTGGAGCTCACTTTGGAGAGGGATCAGGGAGAGTCTGGATGGCTGGGGTAGAGTGTAAAGGATCAGAGTCCACACTGAAGAACTGCAAACAGCTGGGATGGGAGGACTGGAGTGGTTATGGTCATGACAGAGATGCTGGAGTCATTTGTTCAGGTAGGCCTGAATTAAATTAAATTAAACTATTTTTATATTTAATTTCTTAATTCAGTATCCTAGAATTAATAACATGTTAAACTATAATATTACTTTATTGGCAGTTATAGCTACAGTTACTGCAGCCTTCAATGCTTACATGTAATGCAGCTCATCCCAGTTGGTTTTCCATTGTGTGATTTTAACCATTTTAAAGACATCAGTGTAAAACTGTGTAGCTCATCATGTGGTGGTGGTAACATCTTGATATTTGACATCTTCATTACATTTAAAGAAATTCCATTTACTATTTGAGGCACAGTTTCTTCATATTGTAGGCCTTATTTAAGCCACAGTTTGATAAAATGTATCATTCTATGCAGTGTTGGGGAGTAACGAGTTACATGTAGACGAAATTACGTAATTTAATTACAAAATAAAAGTAACAGTAATCAGTTACAGTTACTTTGAAAAAATGTGTAATTGAATTACAGTTACTTCAAGAAATATTCAGAATTACAATTTCAGTTACATGATCCCAATATCATCTGCAGAAACATTGGCTATGTCAGTACATGCCACTACTACAACTATTGCTTGACAATTGAAAAAAAAAAAAATTCAAAAATGTAGAAATGTAATCAATAAGTAATCAAATGTAATTAGTTACAATAGTTACACTACAATTACGTTTTTGAAGGGGTAACTTGTAACTGTAACGCATTACATTTCTAAAGTAACTTACCCAACACTGATTCTATGCAAAGCTCATAATTTTGGCAGTTAATCAAGCAAATCAACAAAAAACTTAGCGAACTTAGCTTGAACTCTATTTTCATCTTTTATTGGTATTAGGGTTAGAAATCCATTTAGAATTGAAATTTGAAAATTGCTTCCTTAAAAATGTTAGGGCCTATTGGTTTGACGCAGTGTATGACGTACATTAACATCCAGACAGTCCAAGCTTGTCTTAAAGCAATATACCGGAGCAAGTTTAAGCATAGTCCTGCTGCACGAGCCTTCAAACAGCAATATATTTCGCATGAAATGAAAGAAATTCCAACAGCATAGACCCAACGCGAACGCGAAACACATAGCATTGAGTCAATGTAACCTCAGATCTTACTTTCGGTTTCCAACAGTCAGGTCCCATTGATTCAGTGTAAAGTGCCTGTTCGCTTCTGCGTTCGCGTTCGGTCTGTGCTGTACCAAATTATTTTGTTCCATTCGCTAACTAGCACATTTAGCAAGCTCTTTCAACAGGGCTATGCTTGAATTCACTCCGGCACTTTCCTTTAATGTAAAATGTCAACACTTGATATTGCAGACCTGCCTGTTCCAGTATTTCAATAACTGCTTGATCCTGCTTATCATGCATCATGTGGATGTGTGCATGTGTTTTATGGTATATCTGTCTGAAGCTAGTGTGAACTACAAGTTAAGTCAGTGTATATTTATTCATCTGTATCACCATGACAATATTGTTCTACATTACTTTCACGTCTATTCACACACAACACACACTAGGACAAACAGACACACTCACACACACACACACACACACACACACACACACACACACACACACACACACACACACACACAACGCACTCACGCACTTGTGCTTGCTTCTGGGGATGTAGTACATGCTGGCTCTGGGGATGTAGCGCATGTCTAGTCTTGTGTCAAAATTTCATTTGTGGTTGATTGTGCTCACATATCAGAGTGCATGTAGACATGCCTAATGTCCACGCACATACACAGTACACACACACACACACACACTAGGAGCCGTAGGAGAAGGGACCGGAGGGTGGGTGGTGGGAGGGTATTTGAAGTAAGTGGTTACTAAGTCAAGGGTGTCAAACACATTTTTGTCGAAGGCCACAGGAGCATGGGATTTTCTTTAGAGGGCCAATTTACATGCACGACCACAAACATGGGTGAAAAAAATGCACATTTCCTCATGTTTCTGACCATCACTAACACAGTCCTAATGCGCCACCACTTAATTTTGTATTCCTTTCCTGTTGGTAAGCAGGTCTGAGATGCACCTCTTAGGGTATTGACAAGATTGGGTTGCAGAAAGTGCATCGTTAGAACTGTTTTCAAACAGGCAACACCTACAATTCTTTCAAGCTCTTTAGGCGGGCCACATGAAATAATGTATAGGGCCGCATCCGGTCCGCGGGCCTTATGTTTGACACCCCTGGGCTAAGTGATAAACCAGGCTAAGTTAACCTTGAGGAAGTCATACACCTGCTAATAGAGGAGACTCTGGCTTTATTTAGTTAAAATCAGGTGTCGAGGCTCCATCTATTATGAGATTTAACAACACACACACTCAAACCCACTGCTCCAAGCTTAACTTATATAGGTGTGCCACTTAACTGCCTTCTTGCAATACCCCCCTGGGTTTATCCAGCAACCAGGGAATTATACATGCCTTGCCCTTGGGTCAAAGCAGTCACAGCTGTGCACATGCCAGTCTCTCCACTAGGTGGCAGAGCTGTGGTGAATGTAACCCACCCTGCTGGTTGTTGTACATCATTACTGTGTTGTTGTGTTGTCTTTTTCTATATGGCAACTCAACAGGCAGACATAAGAGGGTTTCATCATAAGAAATAATACTGTGTGAACCTCTCAATATGGAGGCATCTCTTGGCACTTGTCCTCCACACACCAGTGTCTGTCCTGCCCTCACACACAGCCCCCTTACAGAGGAGGGAGGCATCTGTGGTCTCCACCATCTGGCAGCTCACCTGGTCTAAGGGCCCAGCAGTGTTCACTGTCTCTGGGGAATGCAGGTGTAGCATCACTGTCTGGTCAGACTGAGCAGCTTCTGATGGGCCCCTGAGGGATGAACATGCACACAGCGTTCATGATTTTCTGAAAGTGCCACAGCTGAAAGTCATTAGTAGTCCGAAATGAAGAATGTACGCATGCTTTGTTCAGTACAAATGCGATTGATAACAATGCATTAGCCTTGCCATGACTTCCTGCACACTTTCGCTCAAAAATCAACTCCCATTGTCTGGTTTGAATCCCAGTGAATTTGTTCTCTCCAATCAACAAACAGAGGGAAGACTTGTGAACATAGAACATAGAACTAGAATGCTACCAGTCATGCTTAAACTTCCACCTCCAGAAAGGAATAGTTTCTCAGTACCAAATAGCCAGACCCTCTGTATGAAACAAAGTGTAAAGCAAAGGGCTGATTTTATTACCAGTCTTACGCACTCCATTGTAGCAACTTTTCAGACAGTGATGATGACTGGAAAAAGTGTGCACAGATTATCACTGGGTTCAGTTAGAGTACTTTATGCATGGATTGATGTGTATTTGTGTGTGTGTGTGTGTGTGTGTGTGTGTGTGTGTGTGTGTGTGTGTGTGTGTGTGTGTGTGTGTGTGTGTGTGTGTGTGTACATGTACAATTTGGAAGTTTACAATGGTTTTGTCCTCTTCCTGCTATTACTGTAAGATGAGGCCAGTGGAAATCGGGCAAAACTGTTCCAGGCCTTTTATAAGTAGGGTAAATATCCAGTGTGCAGGTACCCGGCTACCTGAAGAGTGGATCTCCATGTTTTAATTAGAAAATGCCTCAGATGCTGAAATAATAATGATATTTAAACGGTAAGTCTGTTTTCTAACCTCAGCCCGAGTACCCAGACTATCAAATGGACCAAATTCCTGCTCCGGAAGACTAGAGCTACTTGACAATAACGCATGGGCCACAGTGTGTGATGCTGCCTTTGACTGGCAGGATGCAGAGGTTGTGTGTCGAGAGCTGGACTGTGGTGCTCCTGTAGATGTGCTGGGAGCAGCTGCATTTGGAGAGGGAGAGGGCCAGGTGTGGTCAGAGGAAATCCAGTGTGGAGGAAATGAGACTCAGATTCAGTCCTGTCCAACATCTACTCTGAACCACACCTGCTCACATGAGAATGATATCAGATTGACTTGTGGAGGTAAAACAACAAAATTGGCCTACTTCTTGTTCATGATAATAAACCTGCCCTTTGTAAGCGCTGTTTCAAATTGTCATATTTGTGATGCTTCTAGATGCTCTGAGGCTGATGAATGGAAGCAGTCGCTGTTCTGGAAGAGTTGAAGTTCTCCACAGAGGACAGTGGGGCACAGTGTGTGATAACGGATGGGACCTGCGTGATGCTGCAGTGGTGTGTAGAGAGCTGGGCTGTGGAGAGTTGGTTGAAGTTCTCAAAGGTGCTCAGTTTGGACAGGGAGCAGGAAGCATTTGGATGAGTGAGGTGGAGTGTGTGGGATCTGAGTTCACAATAAAGGACTGCAATGCCAAAAAATGGGGAACACAAAAGTGTGGTCATCATCAGGATGCAGGAGTTATCTGCTCAGGTGAGCTGACTGAAATTACTTTGGGTTTTACATTACAATTATTAATGTATTTGTGACAAGAAATGGTAAATTGTAGGAGTTAAACTGCATGTTTGATAGTGTGATAATCAGTATAAGAAGTGCATACACATACAGCTGAAATTTACATATGTTAACTAATTACAGCATGTCATACTATACCAATAAATCTAAAATTCCAGGAGTCAAACTGGTGGGTGGTTCTCACTGCTCTGGGAGAGTGGAGCTGCTTCATAAGGAGACCAGACACACAGTGTGTGATGCTGCCTTTGACTGGCAGGATGCAGAGGTTGTGTGTCGAGAGCTGGGCTGTGGGGCTCCTGTAGAGGTGCTGGGAGCAGCTGCATTTGGAGAGGGAGAGGGCCAGGTGTGGTCAGAGGAGATCCAGTGTGGAGGAGACGAGACTCACATTCAACTCTGCCCAACATCTGCACTCTGAACCACAGCTGCTCACATGACAGAGATGTAGGAATAGTTTGTTCTGGTGAGAATCTGTTCATGGAAGTTATATACTTTAAAATACTTTGAATATGTATCATCATGTGAACTTTTCGAAGAGTTTATCGCCAGCTATGATAAACCCTCATATTTGAAATACGTATTGATTGGTATGAATTTAAATACTCTTTTGAACCCTGTGTTCCCACACCTACAGACCCTGTTAAGTTGGTTGATGGAGGCCAGTCGTTGCTCTGGGAGAGTGGAGGTGTATTATAAAGACCAGTGGGGTACAGTATGTAATACTGAACTGGGAACAGGCTGATACAGCAGTCCTGTGTAAAGAACTTGACTGTGGTGATGCTGTAGATTCCTGAGCCAGGATACCCATTATGTAAAGGGACCAGGCAGAGTGTTGATGGCTGATGTAGACTGTGTGGGTTGGGAGACCAGACTGAAGTCCTGCCTTCATAAGGGGCTTGAGTGAACATACATGCAAGCCTCGCGACAGTGTTAGAGTCACCTGCTCAGGTAGGTGAAGATGTTAACTTGTTTTATGTACGGTACTGTATGTGTCAGTGTATGTGTTTGCCCCACATTGGACATGGATGGCAGAATGATGTGTGTCTAAGTGATTTTTTCCCCCTACATTTTTTTTATTTGGCACCAACTTAAATTATTGCCAATACCAATTATAGCAATCAGCGGTTATAATTTTCAAGACCCAAGTTAACTGACAATGTAGTGAACAAGCTTTCATGGATTTATTTCAATAATTTGCAAAGCTGAGATGTCAGTAAATTTGATAGAGGTCCAATGGTGTTCTTTACGCTATTGTTTTCAAAGTTTTCAAAGTTGTCATATAAGGTGAAATGATTGCAAAGTTCAGCATCAATGTGAATTATTTTCACTCAGCACACAGAGCCCCTAGACTGGTGAATGGTTCCCACAGGTGCACTGGAAGACTGGAGGTGGAACATGGGAGCACCTGGGGAACAGTGTGTGATGCTGCATTTGACTGGCAGGATGCAGAGGTTGTGTGTCGAGAGCTGGACTGTGGGGCTCCTGTAGAGGTCCTGGGAGCAGCTGCATTTGGAGAGGGAGAGGGCCAGGTGTGGTCAGAGGAGATCCAGTGTGGAGGAAACGAGACTCACATTCAACTCTGCCCAACATCTCCTCTCAACTACAACTGCTCACATGAGAGAGATGTGGGGATAGTTTGTTCTGGTAGGTGTCTATGTTGTTGAAAATAATTTGAATACTTTATATTTTTTTACATTTCATTCATAATGAATTGCATACATTGTTGTTGTGTGTTCTCAGGACACACTGAAGCCAAACTAGCAAATGGCAGTGACTCCTGCTCAGGCCGAGTGGAGCTCAAGTACCTCAGTGAGTGGGGCACAGTGTGTGATGCATCCTGGGATATGAAGGCCTCCAGTGTGCTCTGCCATCAGCTGAACTGTGGGAGTGCTGTGGCTGTTGTAGGGGCAGAGTGGTTTGGTGAGGGGAGTGGAAACATCTGGCCTGATGTGTTTGAGTGTGAGGGGAATGAAACTGGCCTCTCAGGATGTAAAATCTCCTCATGGAGTCGAGCTGCATGTTCCCATAGACATGATGTTGGAGTCATCTGTTCAAGTGAGTACATACAGACTACCAAATAGATCACATAGCTACTGTATCTTACTAAGAATTACTGTACATATAGTTTATTTCATTAAACAGCAGGGGTAAACTACATTTTACTAACTGAATTGTTCAGATTCCTCACTACACAATATCACTGTGCGCTTGTCTGGAGAGAGGCGGTGTGAGGGAGTGTTGGAGGTTTATGTCAGTCAGAGATGGAGGAGAGTTCTGCTGGACTCCTGGAATCAGTCTGAAGCCTCAGTGGTGTGCAGACAGCTGGCCTGTGGTTCTGCTGTTGGGTTCTCTGGTTCTACTGACTCAGAGGGTGATGAGTGTGTCTCAGGGATCCGCTGTTCTGGACATGAGACTCATCTGGGAAACTGCAGTGCACCGCAGATACTAAACTGTACTTCTAGTCAGCAGGTGACCATCAGCTGTTCAGGTGTGTGCATTACAACCTCTATCAGTGATCCTGTAGCACAACTATAAATAAAACTCTTGTAGTGTTGTATTGTTTTCATGCATCTCTTTTCCCCATGTCAGGCCATCAGCCAGTCAGGTTGACAGGATCCGGAGGAGACTGTGCTGGCAGGCTGGAGGTTTTCCACAACGGCTCATGGGGGACTGTGTGTGACGACTCCTGGGACATGGAGGATGCCCAGGTAGTGTGCAGACAGCTGCAGTGTGGCACAGCCCTCAGTGCTGAGGTACCCGCATCCTTTCCTCCAGGAGATTTGCCCATCTGGCTGAGTGAGGTGGGCTGCAGGGGAGACGAGACCAGCCTGTGGGAGTGTCCCTTAAAAGAGTGGGGGCGACACGACTGCTTACACAAAGAGGACGTGCGGGTCATGTGCTCAGGTACAAACAGCATACTGTATCCTGCTGTCTGAAATACATCATCACATTTAAATGTCTGAAAACAGTGATTTGATAAACATCTGTGTTTTTTGTGTATCATCTGAAAATACAGTACATCAGTAAAGTAAGGCATAAAGCACATAAATGATCTGTTGTCCACAGGATTCATTCAGCTGAAACAAACCACAGACAGTCGTGGGCCATGCACAGGTCGAATAGACGTCTACTACAATGGCACCTGGGGAAACATGTGTTTCAATGACATGGACAAAAACACAGGCTCTGTGATCTGCCGTCAGTTAGGCTGTGGAAATCATGAAATGACCAATGATGTTACGCCAACTCAAACCAAGCGACTGAGCGCCCCCCAGTGTAGGAAGCACGATACACACCTTGAGCAGTGCAAACCTCTTCAGTGGGAAACAGCCTGCAGGAGGGTTGCTGATATACAGTGTACAGGCCAAGGTTTGGCATGATATAGCATATATTTTATATTTATTTATTATCAAAATATGAATCTATTTTCTTGTACAACTTTTTAAATATTACTTGACTTCATTATTATATGTTTCACTACAGGAACTAAAGGAACCACAACAGTCACACAAAAAGATCCTGTTAAGGAATGTCCAGGTAAAATCAACTTGGTTTTATTGCTTTTATACAGTACACACTGTGTGTGTGTGTGTGTGTGTGTGTGTGTGTGTGTGTGTGTGTGTGTGTGTGTGTGTGTGTGTGTGTGTGTGTGTGTGTGTGCATGCTGCATATGCGTGTCTGTTAGTTGTATTACTCATCATCTTTCTCCTCTTCCAGGTGCTCTAGACCTGAGGCTGGTTGGTGGTTCCACTAGGTGCTCAGGGAGGGTGGAGGTGCGTCTGCAGGGAGAGTGGGGGACGGTGTGTGATGACTCCTGGGACAAGATGGACGCCCAGGTGGTCTGCAGGCAGCTGGACTGTGGGGAGCCCGTGGCTGTAGGGGGGGAGCAGGGCACATTTGGGAGGGGAAGCGGCCCCATCTGGCTGGACGAGGTGACCTGCACAGGCCATGAGGCCCACCTGTGGGAGTGCTGCCGCGCCCCTCTGAATCAGAGTGACTGCATCCATAAGGAGGACGCCTGGGTCAACTGCACAGGTGAGACAGAGGTGATGTTAGCCATTGCAGTGAAGGGAGAGAACAGTGACCCCACCCAGTCTCAAAGCCGGGTATCCGGGGTGCTAAACATGCAACTTGACCGCAACGCCAAAGAGCCAGGCTCATTGTTATGGCAGTCAGAGAGCACACTTAATTGTAGTTGACGGTACTCTAGCTGTAGCCATGTTAAAAAACATTAAAAAGTATAACATCATACAAAATATACACCATGAAATTAATGTATTTCTCTCTCCAGGGCCTCCACCAGCTCCCACCCTCAGTCCTCCAGTCACCTCAGTGGGACCCAAAGTCCCTCCATGTGAGCCTGCAGGGTTTGCTGTCTCTCCAGCGGCTGCAGCGGCTCTGGGGCTCCTGTTCCTGCTGCTGCTGGGCTCACTGGCTGTGCTGCTGGGCCAGAACAGGTCACTCAGGAGAGGTGCTGCAATGTCTTACCTACTGTATTTGAACATGTTAATGATTTCTGCTTTATTATTTACCACATTTCCTTGTATAAAATTAAATTTCAAATGTTTTAAAATATAATTTTGAAATCAAGTACTGTATTTTAAAGCAGTAAATATTTTACTTTATATAAAGGCATAATGTTGACTAAAGGCGTAATTTATTTAAATTCATGTTTTGATGAAATACAGTATTTGTGTCATGCGAGTCAGTACTGTACTGTACTGTCTTTCCTGCAGCTGTGTCCAAGAGGAGAGACATGGCACTGAGTGAAGCTGTCTATGAGGAGCTGGACCACAGACTGACCAGAGCCACTTCGTCCAGACATCGTCAGAGAGGTGAGAGGTCATCAGGGCTTATCTGTACCTCCAACACACACAAGCTATGCTACTCACTCCTCTTAGGCTAGGCTATGTACTGTATGCAGACAAACATGTACTGCACATAACATCAAACACTGAAGGCTCAAACACACTCTTGGCAGAATGCCTGAATTAGTTCTTAGGGTCTGTGAAATAAAAGTGTGTCTTGAGTTGTGAGTGCCTTGCTGATAACAATCTTTAGAGAAAGTTGGCGTGAAACTAATTATCGTTTCATATTTCGAGATCAGAAGCAGAAAACCACACTGGTCTCACAGCTGCATGAAAATACAGCACAGGAGCTCATGGGAAAGAGGAGGAGAATCATAACTGCCAAACCACAGTGTGCATCTGTGGAGTTTCCAAGAAAATGAGCAAATTATCATGAAACACACCAACAGCAATGCTTGTATGCCAAGTGTGTTGGTCTGCATGTCATAAAGTCACAACCAGTACACTGTAAGGTTGTGTTTGTTTACGGCACTGAATGAGACGCAGCCTTTGGATTTTCCTTCTTACAGCACGCATCCTGTCTGACGGTCAGAATTCCTGGTATGAAGACGTGCAGGAGGACGAGAGGAGACCCATCTCAGGTAGGGGCATGTGAAGCGGCTTGCTATTGGACAACTAGACAGGCTTTTGTCAATGTCTGATACAGATCACTCTCTGTTTCTCCTTCCCCCTCTCTCTCTCTCTCGCTCTTTCTCTCTCCATTTTTCCAGCTGCTTCTCTGAGAGAGCCAACAGGAGAGTACTATGATGATGTGACTGCCGATGATGAGACCAAGCTAGACGATATGTTGACAGGTTTGTGTCTACTCTATGTATGCCTTGTAAAATTAAGAAAAGCTTAGTTCTCTAATATACTAGTACTACCACTTTTCACAACTGAGTTCTACATGTTTATTTTATTCATTTATTATTGTCATTATTATGATGAACTGTATGTAGCTGTTTTCTAGTATGTATAAATATGAATATAGATAATCATACAGTATGCCTGAATGTATTACAGATATAGGAGACTTGTTGTTTGGTACGGGAGAGACAAAGACAGACGTGCAGCCAGAGGAGTACGATGATGTTGATGATGTCACGAGTGTGGAGAAGTCATCTGAGGTGACTGGTGAGTGAGATCAAAGCAGAACAGCAGGTGGAGCAGAGACAGAGGCTGAGTTTGATCACTTTTAAACAAATTAACACATAATATAAACGTATTTACTTAAATTATAAACAATGCATGTTATGACTGATATCCTTTTATTATGTTATCGAGTTTGCATAACATTTTTTATTCAAGAGCAAATATTTACATCTAAGGCACTGATATTTACATTTTGGAATTTTTGTGTGTATCATAATGTATTCACAGACTACATTCTAGACAACACAGGATATGATGATGTGGGAGACAGTGATGAGAGACTCATCTCAGGTAGGGAGTGCAGCCATGAGAACTGGTCTTGGATCAGTGGGACTGACACTATTCTGCTATGGTCAGGTCCCTGAAAAGTGTTTTTTTTTTTTTTTTTTGTCACATCTGTAGCGGAATTTGAATGATGTGAATGATTTTATGACATTTCAGGCTGTGTAATATCCAGCTGTAGAGGTGACATACTGCACAAAATGCTTAAATAATACTTTTATTTACATTGCTTATTCATACATTGTTTTTATTTACTTTATATTAATAATACAGACATGTATTGTATTGTGCTTTATATAATGTAGAGTTCTAATGACAGTTAGCATTGAAACTGGATGATTGAATGAGAGGATTTCTGTCAACAGAGTCTGTGAGAGAGGAGGGGCTGGAATATGATGACATCACCACTGATGGGAACGATCCTAAAATGACCAGGGGTGAGAGTCTGTGTCTTATGGACTATTATGCCATAGTACTACTATGATTCTAATCTGTTCACAGTATTAAGTTGCTTGCACATTTGGTCTGCTTGTGTGCATAATGTCTAATGAATGTTTCTTTTACATCATCAGTGGACGAGATAAGTGAAGCCATTAATGAACAGGAGTATTATGATGATGTTGCAAATAAAGAAGATGACCTACAAATGACAGGAGGTGCGACACTTTTGTGTTAGAATATTGTCATTTATTTATTATTTAAAAAATGCAAATACGGTTCAAGTTGTAAATATGGCCTTCTAATTCCCCCATTTAGGCTGTATAAGCTGACTGTATCGGTTTACCTATATGATCATACACCTTGTTGTTTGATTTCCACTGTTTAGTTGTCCTTTAATCTGTACAGTAGATGGTAAATTAATGACATAGCTGGAATGTATGGGGGCTGTGGGTGCTTTTCTTAGTATTTAGAGCATTTAAACATGACCTACAAAAAGTAAATTGTGCTCTGTGCTGCCTAAATATCCACTAGTATTATATTGGCATGCTATCCAGCCAGAGACACATACAGGCCACTCCTGTTGTAATACCACTTTGCACCACAGTGGCACTGTATCAAATACAACTCCAGAGCTGTATATAGAATATACACTTATGATATACACTTAATACGGCTCTGCAGTCTGCATAACAGAGGTCAGTTGTCTTCATTTTTCAAGTAAATGGCACATCAGTGTCATAACTGAAATGTATGACTATGGGTGCCTTGCTTATTGTATTTACAAAAATGCCCTAGAATCAGTAGACTGTGGTCTTTGCTCTTTAAATATCCACTAGTATTGGAATGATATCCAGCCAGACAGACTGCCTCTCTTGTAATACCACTTTGCACCACATTGGCGCTGTTGGACACAATTCTTGTCAGTGGAAGACTGCAGAGTCCAGAGTGCATGAAGGCACATTCAGCCCAAATAACCCATAATTCTCTCTGCCTCCATCTTTATATTTCAGGGATGAAGACAGCAGATCAATCTCAGGAGTACAATGGTGTCATCACAGGTGAGTTGTCCAGTCTGTGCCTTGCCTACCTGACTGCCTGCAGTTTTTATTGTGACATGCACATAGTTACTGGGTGTGAGTAGCAATGCTGTGAACTGATGTCTCTATGCCTCTTGTTCAAACATTGACAAAATGTGTGAATGTGTGTGTGGGACGGAGCAAGCTACATGACGTGCTCATGACGTCTGGACTATGACAGCGAAGTGACCCCACCAGCTCATACACAAAATCATTACAAACAGGGACAGGCAAGAAACAAATTTGCCTGTGACATTTGAGCATAAGCCTTATGCCCTCTTGCACTTGTTTCACATAATGTTTGTGATGGAGAGGACGGACCTGTCTGCCGACATGCTTGTTATGTCCAGGGGTATAAAACAGGTAAAGGTGTTTCCCGCTAGCCCAACTCTCTGATAAACAGACGTCCTGAACAGACACTCTCTTCCTTACGGCCCATGATGCACCAGGCTCCTGGGCTCATAAGCCTTCTGGTGGCCATGATCCAGCGGCCACATTAGCCAAGCTTGACCAGTCAATGGGCCAAATGCAGTTTCAACAAAACTCTCCCATTAACTTGGCCGCACAAAAAACTCAGACTGTCCTAGAAGGAGAGCTCTGTGTAAGCAGATAAAATCATAACAGGACCAATAGTCTTATGTTGGATAAGGGTAAGCTAGAGGTGGAGCGCCTCCAGCATATCATCTTGCCCTGTTCCTGCATCACGTCAGGTCACGAGGGAAGAGAATAATACGGCTCTCTGTGATGTCACTGTGTTGGTGGAGGGGTGAGCCCAGTGCTGCTGCACCTCGGTCTGGGTGACCTGACCAGGTCAGAGAGGACCAGGAGGGGTCAGGGGT
This sequence comes from Sardinella longiceps, assembly GCA_027497455.2. Taxonomy (NCBI): domain Eukaryota; kingdom Metazoa; phylum Chordata; class Actinopteri; order Clupeiformes; family Clupeidae; genus Sardinella; species Sardinella longiceps. The sequence goes on along the minus strand of JAODXP020000095.1, from coordinate 10,688 downwards.
GATGGGTCAGCAGGGAGCCTTGGGAACCATCCATCAAGCCTGGAGCAGGAGACAGGTGTCTAATCTGACCACATCTGGTCCAGGGCTTGCTCTGCTCTGCACGCTCCAGCAGCTCATGAAGCTCAGTTGTGAGCGCTGTCTTGTTTTGGGCACTCTGTGCTGCTTAGGCCAGTGGAGGAGAGTCAGACTCATGTTGGGGGTCGTCCTCATCCTGGTCAGTGAGGCTGTCTCCATCAGATGCGTGGAGGGAGAGTAGCTCCTCACACGGACACAAAGGTGACTGCTGCTGGTCCCACAAAGGTAACAGGAGGGCAGCTGTGGGTGCTCCATTGTGAAGTAGATGGGGTAGGGTGGGGTGGGAGATCTAGCATGTAGGCCCTTAGTCACATTGTTGTTATCAGTGGGCTGCGCACATGGCAGGTCATTGTCTAAGTTCTCTCCAGTTTTCTCCTTCTTGGCAGCGTAGACGGCTTCATCACAGTGCAGTGCGGGTATTTGCCAGGCAGGCGTGCAGACTGTGCATTGTGTAGCCCAAGGCTTACAACACACTGGTCGTGACCCTTCACCAGCAGGATGGGCTTCCAACATTGGCACCTCTTGGATATGGTTGCCATAATAGCCACAGCCCGAGTTGTCACAAATCTGTTAAGAACAGAACTGAAGTGAAAATTTTCACGAAACAATAGAACAATGGTCTCCAAAGTACGAACCGCCATGTCATTTTTTTATGGCACCAGACTTCACCTATTCATTCTCTATGGTAACTCTGAACAAGTACATGTAATTCTTTTCTTGGCCACAGCAAGGTTATGGCGCTGTGGCACAGACTTTTTTAGGGTTGCTCTTCTTGCCTATAAGCAAATAACATTGTCCTTATGGCCACTGTATTTAGAATCCTTGTGTATTTAGGTGCTATTTTAGTTTAGCTATTTTAGTTTTAGTTGGAATGCAAAATAAGTTTTGTAATGGGTGTTTTATGGATAAAATTGTGTTCAGAAGCAATGAATTTATAAATATACTTTTGGTAGTTCACAAATGTTGACATAAAATCTGATTTTCAATATGCGTAAACAGGCTTATATTAATTAATAATATTATTCTTATGTTGCAACTTAAGCTGTTTCCTCTTGAAACTATTTTATATTATTTTGACATGAACATAAATACTGTAATAATAGCCTAAATTTAAATTCAGCAAAGATCTGCTGTATACAGCAGGCATTGCAATTAAAATGGTAGATTTCTAACCTCTGGTAGCCTTCTAGTCAAGCAGAGTTACCTGACCCTCTTCAAAGTGTGTGAATCACTGCGATAGAATAATCCAAGCAGTACTTTCTATACAGTAAGCAGTGCTACAGTTTATGCATGTACTGTACATCAGTTATCTACAGTATGTATATGCATGTGACAAATAAACCTTCTTGAATCCTTGAGGTGGGCAAAATGTACTTGGTGGCTGGGTTGGGTGAGGGAGGTTGGGTCAGGTAGGCATCATGTCTCTATCTATCTCACTCTTTCTCCATCTTTATATATGGCAGTGATGAAGATTGCTGACCAAACTCAGGATTATAATGGTGTCCTCACTGGTGAGTTGTCTGTCTATTTATCTATTTATGTATCTTGTTTTGGTTGGTCAGTAGTAGTGACAGCTGTTTTTCTCTGTAGGAACTGATTATGATGATGTGGGGGCGGAGCCTGATGAGTGACACATGAGGAAGTCAGCAGAGCAGAGGACTCCCATCAGCTGGTGGGCTGGAGTTCTGAGCCCATCATTACTGTAGGAGATGTCATATATCAGAATGATTTCTATTGAGGATGTAGAGCAAAGATTATTTTTTGCAACATATATTTTATACAGTATAACAGTAGATGTTTAACTCTATATTGCCGCCATTTATATTTTGAAATATTTCTTTACGATTTGCTTTTTACTGTATTGCTTTTCCTAGATTTGTACCTACTGTGAATTTGAATGATTTGACATGAATACATGATGATATGCCTTAAGTCGTCCATCTGTTATAACTTTTCTTCAAACTGATCACCTGTAATATTTCTATAAACTAAACAAGATTATTGTCATTTACTGTAAAAACACAATCTATATGTCATTATTTCCATTGATAATAAAGTTTCTCTAGCCAAAACCATTATATGATTTCCCTTGTCACTGACATTCAGTGTAACACCAATCCATTTTACGTGAGTGAATCTCTGAGTTCCATCAGTGCCATTTCACCAGACACAAAATGCTGCTGATGGACAGTTGCTGAAGAACTACCTTTGTGAGTGTAAAAGCCAGTAAATATTTATATATTAATCTCCTAAACATCTGGCCTGACCTTTTCATGTGTTCAGCCATGCTGAAGACCCCTGCATACTGAATGGATCAGTGCTGTTGATGATATTGCTCCACTTAATGTCTAGAATGTGTCATAGTCTCTATAACCTAATACACAGTGAAGTTATAATTTTGGTTGGTAATGATAAAAGGCAAACAATGTTTCCCTTTCCCTTCTGAAACTGACTGCAGAAATGCAGTTTTATCTGGACATTCACTGGGTTGTGCCTGATGGGCAGAGCAGAGCATCACTTCAGGGCCGATTCTCTAGTCTGAGATGGTGAGTGCCCCTAGTGGTTTTGTGTGGTACTACAGATTATTGAGAATGAGCTGAGTCTAACATGCTTTGAAGTTTTTTGCCTAGGGGTTAACCTGCCACACACACACACACACACACACACACACACACACACACACACACACCCTTCTCTCTCTCTCTCTCTCTCTCTCTCTCTCTCTCTCTCTCTCTCTCTCTCTCTCTCTCTCTCTCTCTCTCTCTCTCTCTCTTACACTCACACAAACTCTCTCTCCCCCCCCTCTTTCCCTTTCTCTCTCTCTCTCTCTCTCTCTCACACTCACACACACACACACACACACACACACACACACACACACACACACACTCCCTTTCTTGCTTTCCCTCCTGTGCACCTGTCACCCCCTGCAAAATCTCTTTAATATCAGAGACTTCCTAACCACACGGATGCATCTGAGTGTGTGATCTCTGATGTGAGTGCAGGGGGTAGGATGAGTTTAGAGACACACTCTTAGCATCAGTTTGACAAATATGGAGCGAAATCCAAATAGCGCCTTCTGATTTGTCACTCAACTGTTTTTGATGATTTCCTATCGCTCCTCTAATATGGTCACATCGAGTGTGATTGGCGGCTCAGAGAGCAAAGAGCGTCTAGGTGGGGCGAACAGGGCACAGCTGTGTCAGTGAGTCGTCTGGGAGAGCAGAGGTGAGAGCTGTGCTGCTGTCTGCTGAGCCCCAAACTCAGAGCTTCTGCTGGGGGAGATGAAGATGGAGGGCTGCCTGTGGCTCATCCTCCTGGCCTCTGTGGTCCTGACTAAACAAGAAGGTAGGGTTATGATATACTTAAGAAAATTATGTGTTTAGAAAAAGCATTTCTCGATTTATGTCAGTTTCTTAATAATGCACAGAAGTTTAATGTGATAAACCTGGGCATTACTTTACTCTCTACTATTTCCTTATGTGTAGTATAATTGTCAAATTGTATTTGTTAGTATAGCTAGTATATTGTAAAAGTTTTTTTTTTTTTAATTGATGCTTTTTATTTTTTATTTTCATTAGGGGCTGTGAGGTTGGTGAATGGAGGCAGTAGGTGCTCTGGGAGAGTGGAGGTTTATCATGAAGGACAGTGGGGCACAGTGAATGATATTGAGTGGGATATGAGTGATGCTGCAGTGGTGTGTAGAGAGCTGGACTGTGGTGATGCTGTTAGAGCTCTGAAATAAGCTCACTTTGGACAGGGATCAGGGAAGATCTGGATGATTGGGGTAGAGTGTCAAGGATCAGAGTCCACACTGAAGAACTGCAAACAGTGGGGATGGCGGGACTGGAGTAGTTATGGTCATGACAGAGATGCTGGAGTCATTTGTTCAGGTAGGCCTGCGCCAAATTAAACTATTTTTATATTTAATTTCTTAATTCAGTATCCTATTAATAACATGTTAAACTTTAATATTACTTTACTGTATAGCTACAGTTACTGCAGCCTCCAATGCTTACATGTAATGCAGCTCATCCCAGTTTGTAGTGTACACCCATAGTGTGATATTAACCAGTTTAAAGACATCAGTGTGAAACTGTGTAGCTCATCATGTGGTGGTGGTAACATCTTGATATTTGACATCTTGATTACATTTAAAGAAATTCCATTTACTATTTGAGGCACAGTTTCTTCATATTGTAGGCCTTATTTAAGCCACAGTTTGATAAAATGTATCATTCTATGCAAAGCTCATAATTTTGGCAGTTAATCAAGCAAATCAACAAAAAAACTTAGCGAGAGGAAAGAAACTCTATTTTCATCTTTTATTGGTATTAGGGTTAGAAATCCATTTAGAATTGAAATTTGAAAATTGCTTCCTTAAAAATGTTATTGGTTTGACGCAGTGTATGACGTTACATCCAGACAGTCCAAGCTTGTCTTAATGTAAAGTTTCAACGCTTGATATTGCACTTGACGTGCCTGTTCCAATATATCAATAACTGCTTGATCCTGCTTATCATGCATCATGTGAATGTGTGCATGTGTTTTACGGTATATCTATCTGAAGCTAGTGTGTACTACAAGTTATAGAAGTCAGTGTATATTTATTCTAGTGCTGGCAAAATTAACTGATTAATCACGTGATTAATCCAAAAAATTTAACTCGGATTAAAAAAATTAACTCAGATTAATCCTGATGGATATGGTTCCACTTTCATGGCATGTATTATGTTCAATTTCAGATAGAAAATGGATCGGTTATCAAGTCAAACTATACAAAGATTATGACCTAGCTCCTGACTGTCCAACAACATGTTTGGGGAATCCTTCGGGGTAGGGGACAGGTGTGAATTGCCCCATTTGAGACGAATAAAGCCAACTATTTAGTATCAGGGCCTTTACAGGCCAAAGTAAGGATCCAATATACCCTAGCATCCAAATTCTTACTGGAGGAAATGAGTTGCGATTAAAAGTGATTAATCACGATTAATCTTTGAAAAATTTTGTGATTAATCAGATTAATTTTTTTAATCGTTTGACAGCACTAATTTATTCATCTGTATCACCATGACTATGTGTATTATTAATAATATTGTTCTACATTGCTTTCACGTCTATTCACACACAACACACACTAAGACAAACACACACACACACACACACACACACACACACACACACACACACACACACACACAAATACACACAACGCACTCACACACTTGTGCTTGCTTCTGGGGATGTAGTACATGCTGGCTCTGGGGATGTAGCGCATGTCTAGTCTTGTGTCAAAATCTCATTTGTGGTTGATTGTGCTCACATATCAGAGTGCATGTAGACATGCCAATGTCCACACACATACACAGTACACACACACACACACACACTAGGAGCCGAGGAGAAGGGACCGGAGGGTGGGTGGTGGGAGGGTATTTGAAGTAAGTGGTTACTAAGTCAAGGGTGTCAAGCACATTTTTGTCGAAGGCCACAGGAGCATGGGATTTTCTTTAGAGGGCCAATTTACATGTACGACCACAAACATGGGTGAAAAAATGCACATTTCCTCATGTTTCTGACCATCACTAACACAGTCCTAATGCGCCACCACTTAATTTTGTATTCCTTTCCTGTCGGTAAGCAGGTCTGAGATGCACCTCTTAGGGTATTGACAAGATTGGGTTGCAGAAAGTGCATCGTTAGAACTGTTTTCAAACAGGCAACACCTACAATTCTTTCAAGCTCTTTAGGCGGGCCACATGAAATAATGTATAGGGCCGCATCCGGTCCACGCTGGGCCCTGGGCTAAGTGATAAACCGGGCTAAGTTAACCTTGAGGAAGTCATACACCTGCTGATATAGGAGACTGCTGGCTTTATTTAGTGAAAATCAGGTGTCGAGGCTCCACTATTATGAGATTTAACAACACACACACTCAAACCCACTGCTCCAAGCTTAACTTCAGAGTTGTATAAAGTACTGGAGAAGAGGAGTGGAGTGGAAGTAAAAGTACCATATCAAAAAAATTACTTGAGTGGAAGTAAAAGTGTTCTTTAAACACCATACTTAAGTGGAAGTACTAAAGTATTCAAAATGTTTTGTACTTAAGTATTGCAAGTAAAAGTATTTTAAAAATCGCTACTCAAGTACTGAAAGTAAAAGTAGAAGTACTGTGTATATTAAAGAAAGCAGTCAAAAGTTTGAATATTACTGTTTTACATTTATTTGGCTAAAATAGTCTGCTTGGCCATGGACTCTAAGTAGGGCCAGGGATGGTCACCACCATTCCCGTCACTACAATCATTTGAAGTTGAAGAACTTGGTGTTTTTCTTCCATCTCGAAATGGAGCAGTAGACTGACCCTTGCTAATCGTTCCCAATTCACTGCATTCATTCAGTACTGCGAAAGGTCGAAGGGGAGCTTGAGGTCTCTTATACCGCTTGAATCGCCCAATAATGACAATGAAAACCTGGTGATGGTCTGGTCTGGCATTGATAGACATCATTGGATGTGGTATGATTTGTAAAAAAAAATATAAAAGTAACGAGTAACTATTCAGCACATCAAAAATGTAATGGAGTAGAAGTATTAAATTCATCAAAAAAATGTAGTGAAGTAAAAGTGGAAGTAGGAGAAAAAAGAATACTCCAGTAAAGTACAGGTACTGCATTTTAGTACTTAAGTAGGCTACTTAAGTAGTTCTACTTAGTTACTATACATCTCTGCTTAACTTATATAGGTGTGCCACTTAACTGCCTTCTTGCAATACCCCCCTGGGTTTATCCAGCAACCAGGGAATTATACATGCCTTGCCCTTGGGTCAAAGCAGTCACAGCTGTTCACATGCCAGTCTCTCCACTAGGTGAATGTAACCCACCCTGCTGGTTGTTGTACATCATCACTGTGTTGTTGTGTTGTCTTTTTCTATATGGCAACTCAATAGGCAGACATAAGAGGGTTTCATCATAAGAAATAATACTGTTTGAACCTCTCAATATGGAGGCATCTCTTGGCACTTGTCCTCCACACACCAGTGTCTGTCCTGCGCTCACACACAGCCCCCTTACAGAGGAGGGAGGCATCTGTGGTCTCCACCATCTGGCAGCTCACCTGGTCTAAGGGTCCAGCAGTGTTCACTGTCTCTGGGGAATGCAAGTGTAGCATCACTGTCTGGTCAGACTGAGCAGCTTCTGATGGGCCCCTGAGGGATGAACACACACATAGGCCTCATGGAGAGCTGCTATTGTCCAGCCCAAAAAGGCTCTGAGTGACACTGGAGTGTTGAGGAGGAGAAACAGTTCACATGTCCAAGAGACTGAGTGTTCCTGCTGCAGACACCAGTCAATATGGCTAGCTGTAGACACCATAGCAAGTGACACTACAAGTCTCTGGTGTAACGGGCTGACTGTGGTATCTCCCATGTCTGTCATGCAAGTGCACATACCGTACCTGCCTGTTGCCTGAGGTGGAGGCTAACTGTATGTTCAGTGCGCAAGCAGGCAACATGGCGACGGAAGTAATTAACTTTGAATGGAGACGGGCAACTTTGGCAACAAAAGCAGCAGGTGTGGTGGGCGACGAAGCGTGGGCGTCTTGAGCGATGAAAGAAAGTTGAACTTTGGTTAACTTTATGTAATGAGCTATGACACGTTTCGGCAGCTACCAACCAGAATTTCGATTTCCTGGTGTGGTTCTTTTAGAGCATCAGCATCTGCATGCATTTGTGTGTGTGTGTGCAGGGCTGTTGCAACAGGACAGGCAAATCAGGCCTTCACCTGGGGCCCCAGACTGAAAGGGGCCCCCCAAGATTGACTGTTAAATCATTTTTAGCAGTTTAGTTGGTGTTTTTCAAAAAAAAAAAAAACTTTGTTTACACTTAATTATGGGTAATAGGCCCCCAAGTTCTGTTTGCTGAGGCCCCTAAGGAGCTTGAAACGATCCTGTGTGTGTGTGTGTGTGTGTGTGTGTGTGTGTGTGTGTGTGTGTGTGTGTGTGTCCTATCCTAAATCGTTACAAAGGTGTATCTGGGTAAAGGGTTCTGCAGGTTCAAAATGGCCCTGGGCATGAGAGACTAGGGACTCTGTGGTGTCCGACTGATGTGTTTTGTTTGTTGGGGGGATGATGGCACAGTTGGTAGAGGTGCCGAGCCCCACTCTGCCTGACCCCATCGAGGTGTCCTTGAGCAAGATATCTAGATTGCTCCTGGTGAGCAGGTTGGTGCCTTGCATGGTTGCCTCTACCACCGGTTTGTGAATGGGTGAATGTGAGGTATACATTGTAAAGCGCTTTGAGTGCTCGTAGGAGTATAAAAGTGCTATATCAGTCATACATTCCATACAGTAATACAGTCCATTTACCATTGTACCATTCAAGGACACATCAGGCCTAAAGGCACAAAAATTGTTTGGTGGAAGAATAATCTATCAATCACAATTGTCAAATTATTTATGATTATTTTACGTATTGATGGATGAATATAGCAAGTCATCAACTTGCTTGACCAATCAGGACCTGTAAGACTATGTTTTTTACTCACATAATGAAAGAATCTATAAGGACACGGTCATTTGATATATAAAACATTGTTAATTTTCTTTCTGTCAAACTCAGCTCACCTTGTGTCCAGACTGGTTGATGGTGCCAGGTTCTGTTCAGGAAGAGTTGAGTTGCTCCAAAAGGAGACCACATACACCGTGTGCAATACCACTTTTGACCAGAAGGATGCTGAAGTTGTGTGTCGAGAGCTGGACTGTGGGGCTCCTGTACAGGTGCTGGGAGCAGCTGCATTTGGAGAGGGAGAGGGCCAGGTGTGGTCAGAGGAGATCCAGTGTGGAGGAAACGAGACTCAGATTAAACTCTGCCCAACATTTCCTCTGAACCACAACTGCTTACATGACAATGATATTGGACTGATATGTGGAGGTACTATTAAATATATCATCGTATATGTAATGTAGGTAGTGTGAACTAAGTACTCTCCCAAAATGTTATAATTTCTATGATCTTTCTAGATAGAGTGAGGTTGGTGAACGGAAGCAGCCGCTGTTCTGGAAGAGTTGAAATAATCCATAGAGGACAGTGGGGCACAGTGTGTGATAACGGATGGGACCTGCGTGATGCTGCAGTGGTGTGCAGAGAACTGGGCTGTGGAGAGCCTATAGAAGCTCTCAAAGGTGCTCAGTTTGGACAGGGAGCTGGAAGGATTTGGATGAGTGCTCTGGAGTGTTTGGGATCTGAGGACTCAGTGCAAAACTGCAAGTCACAGAGATGGGGTGCAGAAATCTGCCGTCATCATCAGGATGCAGCAGTCATCTGCTCAGGTGGGCCTACTGTACAATGTATGCTAAGTGCTTTAGTTAATCATCCACTTTTATACACGTTAAGTTGATATCATATAACAGAAATTTAAAGGAATATTTCACCTTTTTATGAATTTGGGTTACCACTGTCTTACCTTCCATATGTGGGTAAAAGCATTTTGGTCTCAGTGCAAACGTTTTCCTAGTCCGGCAACCCAAACTTTAGCTTTAGCTTAGCATAGGCGCTTGAATGTAATGTAGCCAAAGAATTGCTAGGGTATCTGGCTACAATACATTTAGGCGTATATGCTAAGCTAAAGTTAAATAATAAGGCTAAAATTGAGATTGCCGGACTAGGAAAAAGCATGTATTGAGACCAAGATGTTTTTACCCACACATGTAAGTCCAGGTAAGGGAGTGAATAATCCACATTAAGGTGGATATTCCTTTATTTAAAGAATATGTCTGTGCCATTTTAATAAATCAATAAATGGTAAATTCCAGGAGTCAAACTAGTGGGTGGTTCTCACTGTTCCGGGAGAGTGGAGCTGCTTCGTAAGGACACAAGACACACAGTGTGTGATGCTGCCTTTGACTGGCAGGATGCAGAGGTTGTGTGTCGAGAGCTGGGCTGTGGGGCTCCTGTACAGGTGCTGGGAGCAGCTGCATTTGGAGAGGGAGAGGGCCAGGTGTGGTCAGAGGAGATACAGTGTGTCGGAAACGAGACGACCTTTCACCTCTGCCCAACATCTGCAGCATCTTCATACAACTGCTCTCATAACAATGTTATTGGATTAGCTTGTGCAGGTACTTAGTGACATTTTAAACTTTTGAGAGTATTATTTGTATTTACTGATTTGAGTAATAATTCACGGAACTAGAAAACAATGAGATGCATTACTGTTTTCTAAATCCCACAGATGCTGTGAGACTAGTGGATGGTGCCAGTCGCTGTTCTGGGAGACTGGAGGTTTATAAACATGGAGAATGGGGCTCAGTGTGTTACAGTGGATGGGACCAGGTTGATACAGCAGTGGTGTGTAAAGAGCTGGAGTGTGGTGATTATTTAGACTATGAGAAGGATGCGGGGCATCAGGGAACAGAAAGAGTCTGGATGTCTGAGGTTGACTGTGTTGGGCAGGAAACTACATTAATATCCTGCTCATACAATAGAGGAAACACATGCCAACCTCACAACAATGTTAGAATCACATGCACAAGTAAGAATAACAAGGAGCAGATTCTAAACTCACATAATTTCACAAGTATCAGACAGTGATTACATGATTACATAACAAGTGTCAACCATTTCC
>JAODXP020000094.1:208349-213232 GCA_027497455.2 Sardinella longiceps | reverse complement strand
GACTTGCTTAATTAATCATGGGTGTGTTATGGGTGTAACACAAAAATTAACCAATGACATCAATTTTGTATTGCCTTTAAGAGCGTGGAGCGCATAGCGTATGGTGAATTGGCATCGCGCCAGCAGATTTTCTCTTTGAGCATTTAAGGAAATGAAAACATTGAATAGCTCACATTGGGTCTAGTAATAGTGAGAGCCGTAATGGCTCTAGTAATATTAAAGGGATGTCTACAGGCTGCACGAGACAGATGAAGCTGATATAGTCCTGTTAAGATATCTCAGAATATTCATTCAATGTCAGCAAAAGAAAAGAAAAGTAAACTTGATTCTCTATTCAAGACGTCTTCCCGTTTTATATCCTCACGTTTCTTCTGTTGTAGGATAATAAGTAAAGGATAACGTTCGGTGAGGCGGTCCTTATCATGGAATATCTCCCGACAGAGTAATGCAACACATCTCTACGCGGTAGAGGTAATTATATCGCTTATATCCAATTTATATGGATTTTGTTACACATCTATTAGAAAATGGGTGTTTGAAAATAAGGTAGGTTACTATTACTATTACTCCTATCTTGTACCTCTCTGGCCGGTGTATTGCTCAGACACCTCCCCAAACACAAAGCCTATGAGCAGAGCCCACATGTGCTCTATAGAAGGCTGTGGATTGGCTTCCCTCAGCCAATAGCATGTTGCAAAGACAGGAAGCTGGAATTTGACTGCACAAGGCCTGAAGTTGGCTCTGCTCACACCGAGTATGCCTGTGAGAATATTCTCCCGTAGCTTTCGTGGGGCCTGAAACACAGAGAAAGTCATCGTTATTCGTTCAAAATGTGATCATTAAGACAGCTTTAACAAGGAGTTATCAACCCAATGAATTTTGGAAATGAAGAGTTAAGATTTATTTCGTACCATATTCAGTGTTGTCAGATCCAATCCAGGAGAAGGATTGATTGCTGTTACCGTGAACTTGCCCAGAGTTGAGCCCTCTCTATCATATTCCTCTACATGGCATTCTCCTGGGGCTGCATGGGGCTGCTGTACAGACAACAGAAGGCCATACAGCACCTGGCGAATAGGCCTTGATACCGTATTGCTGCTGGGGAGATCAAAGTTCTCAACTTGAGGCCCTAATTGTACTCTCTTTAAAAGGGTTTTAATGATCATGGGGCTCATTTTCCCCCTGAACAGTTTCGCCTGGATCCAAACAGGGAGAACCCTCAGTATCTCTGGTGGAGTAGGGTCAACATTGTCCATAAAGAACCTGGCCAAATAGGCTCCGTCATTTGGCCGTTTGAGTTGATATATAGTCTGACAGATCTCAAGAGCCTTCTGGACTGAAGCGTTGTCCTCATCATTGAGCTTCAGAGCTTTAATAGCATCATCTGTATTTTGGTATCTAGACAACATACGCAGGATACCATCCAAATGGGCATTGGGCCCTTGAAGCGAAGAAGCTGTCTCAAAGCTTAAAGATACCTCTTTTAAGTTTACATAGTCATTTCCAGCTAAGGCCGCAAAGAGAGGGAGAAGCTGTCTGTTCAACCCATAACGTTCACAGAGCTTTGAGACAAAAAACTTTTTTGAGGGAATGCAACGTGAGGATTGCCTCCAGTTGAAATCTTTAAGAGGTAGAACCCCAGCTGACAGGCCAAAGATGAAAAAGTCACTGTCATCAGAGAGGACAGGACAATTCCACTCATTGGCCAAAGCAGCAATTTGCCAATCAGCCTCCTCCATGCACTGAATGAATGGTATATTCAGTCGAGTTAGGGTCTCTATGAAAACAGGTTTGAGAAGAGGTGGCTTAAGACTGCCAGTGCCAGATGTCGGATTTAAACACATTTCATTTATTTTTCTTATTCTGTCTTCAGAACGCTGCTTGAGGGTCTCCTCTTTTAGGTCCATGTGGTCATACGTTCCATCAAGGACGACATAAGGTTCTATGGCACAGTCTTTTAGCGCCTTAAAAAATTTACTGACCACCATGTCATAAGCATAGTAATTCCCACCAAATTTCACCTCCTTTGAGGAATGATAAACCCGATTATATAGATTTGACCCATCTATGATTAACTTGCTCTCCTTAAAACTACTGTCAGTCAAAAACTTGTATTCATGAATGAAATGACTTAAGTTTTTGATTCCCATAGTCAAGTCAGACTTCAACGTATTCAGCAACACTGTAAATACAAAAGAGAGACACTAGAATGGTAGAATAGCACATACAGTATACACAAAGAAACTGTCCATTTCCTGTTGAGTCTAAAAGAAATTTACTAAGACTCTAAGAGCATGTGACAAAGTCTCTGAGTCTCATTCTCTCCTTCAGTGAACTGGTTAATTTGTTGCCTTCTTTCAAGAAGAAGATTAAATGTCCACAAAGTTTTCTTTTCGCAAACATCAAACACAAAAAATTCATATTAGCCTAGATTAAAGTTCAGAAGTTATTATGAACTCTTGAAATTTGCCTAAATAACTTTTTTTTTCTGTGAGTGGTGACTGTGATTAGTCAGTGCAGAAACCAATGCCATGAGTAACTAAATCCAATGATTTGCTTTTGTGGGCCAAATATCACTTCATTATAGAGTTGTGTGCATAAGGAGTAAATGCTGTTCTCGTTATGCCCACTCATGCCATACTTTCACTGAAATACCAAAAAAAAAAAAAAAAAAAAATCTACTAAAACATGCAACATGACTTACATATGTCTTGTCATTACAATGAAAAGAAGTAATGTCCTAAATATAGTATGTTTTACTATTTTAAGTAGAAACAGTTCACTGAAAATTCTCTTTTCGGGTATAATTGTTTCAAAATAATATTTTAGATTTACATATCTGTATGTTTCTTTTAACGCAATAATCCAGATCTACTCCATGATTAGGCATTAACACATAAAGTTGGCAGCACAATCACGTGAATTGGAAGAGTTTTGAGAAAGTTCAGTTTTTGTGATTTCAACTGCTACAACTATAGTGCAAGGGGCATGTCATTGTGCCATCACAAAACATTTATTAAAACATTGAAAAGCTCAAAACAAAACAACACTCTTGTGGTAGGGAGCAGAGAGGTCCTTCAGCAAACCTGTAAACTTACATATTACAGCAAGTTGCTAGATCTATTTTAGCTAATTAGGGTCACACTATAGATGAATACTGGTACTTAAATATATAATTTAATTTTAATGTGAACTTGTCATAAGGTCAGGAAATCACCAAAGCTAGCCAGGTCATAACCAACCCGCTGGAGCCTTCCCAAAGTAGAATGATGTTATCTTTTAGCCAAAGAGACTTGAGATTATAAGCCTAAATGATGTAGTATTAGTCATGTAGTCATGTTGTAGTCATGAGATACAAATCCCCACTGTTAACCTGCTATGTTAACATGTCCTCTGAAGAAAGTGAGGCTACTGGTTTGAGACTTGCTGAATTTACAGCTATCAACCAGTTGACGGTTAACTATCTGGCCATGTAGTGAAAATCTACATGCCAATGTCAGGCCCTTCCACCAAAATAATTGCTCACCCATGCTATAGATGAATACCAGTACTTACAATATGTAATTCAATTTTAATGTGAACTTGCCATAAGTCAGGAAATGTCCATAAGATAGCCAATTGGTCATAACCATATCCACTTGGTCTAGCTTATTTATGTTTTACCATAAAAGTAGGCTACATTTGATAGATAGTAGTTACCCTGCAAGGAGTATGTGCTGTGTCCGTCTGTGTGTCTGTCTAGATAACAGGACACCTGAAGCATCGTTGAGTTGAAAAGTTTCACAGCGTTCTATATCAGTGACAAGTAAGAATCAGATTCGATCTTTCATTTGAAGATAGTACCCCAACACCTTCAGGATCACTTCTTTCTAAGCAGAGGTACGTGCGTTCTTTGATGTTTTTACACTTGCTTACCATCTGTATGTCTGTTTGACAGACCGTGATAGCGGGATAACGGCCTTCGAGTTGTCCCGATATCAGAGAAATAATGGACTTCTGCTGTAGGCAAACAGCCCTTCGGTTTCGCACGTCGGGCTGTTCTTTGATATCGGGACATCTCAGCGGCCGCTATCCCTTACGTATATGAGGGTGTTTGCATGCAAGAAGATTGGATCGGCCCTTGAGCATATTAGCAAATATGCTACCACCATTTTTCATGCCTTTATTTCTAGAATCCCTGTCTGAGCAACCATTGTTAGTTTTAAAGTTATGACCAAAATGAATTTTGAAAGGCTGATATGCTACCTATGACATACCTGAGGTAGTGATAAATTCTTGTGGTTCCACCACCTCAGAGAGGCGTGGGAGGACATATTTGAATGTGTGAGGAAATGACCAAATATGGTTACTTGCTTGATAAAAGGGCAAAGGCTTTTGAAAATTGCTTGTGGGCTACTAGTGCTATACAAAGTTAGGAAAACATTCTTTGCAAAACAATATTGTTGTAATGGCAGATATGACCCTTTCTATGCAAAATTCTATAACATATGCTGCTGACAGAGTGATTTGTGGTGTGTTGATGTTGCAAAACAATTTTATAGGGAAACGCAGTTACTGTCATGTTTTACATGGAATATTGATTATTCCGGAACCTTTTTTTTTTTTTTTTGCCTACTAGCACAACAAAAAGGCAAATAAAAATGGATAGGAACTGTATTTCGCTACGATAATTTGAAACATCAGCGGACACCACTAACCACTTGGTGAACTGCACTTTTACAATAAAGGTTTAAGGTTGTTTTAAGGACATTATCAGACAAGCATAAAGCAAACCATTCTGAGGCAGACACTGGGGATTCTACTGTAAATGAGCCAACTATAAGAGACAGGACCAGTCGTCAAAATTTTAGTGTTGATGATTCTATTTAATCCTAGAAATTCCA
>JAODXP020000094.1:173349-195849 GCA_027497455.2 Sardinella longiceps | reverse complement strand
TACATGTGTGTGTGTGTGTGTGTGTGTGTGTGTGTGTGTGTGTGTGTGTGTGTGTGTGTGTGTGTGTGTCTCAACTGGGCCGTAACAGCACCAGATGCGTGCCACACCTGTGTCCCCAGGGCAGGACAGGCTTACTGTACTCAGGCCTGCTGGTCCAAACTGCTTGCAGTGCATTCACCACCACAGCCATTGATTTCCCTGCTCTTTCTTTAGCTCCTCAACAATCAATACCTCTCAGGGACAATGGACAATGCATGTGTGTGTGTGTGTCTGCACAGAACGCCTGAATGTACATATTTGTGTGTGTGTGTGCACAGAACGTGTGTGTGTGTGTGTGTGTGTGTGTGTGTGTGTGCACAGAATGCCTGAATATACATATTTGTGCATGTGTGTTTGTGCGTGTATTCACCAGTCACAAAACATAGAGTCAAATAGTAATTCTCTTGATGTCATCATCCATGCTCATCAAAACCAGTCAAAACCCACTTCTACAGTCGTATTCAGAATGTGCTTTGTAGGTTGTACACACAGCCACACACACACACACACACACAAACACACTCACATCGTTGGTATATCATTGTCTTTAAGGCCATCTATACTGGTTTCTTTATCTGTATTTTCTTTCCCATTTGTTTCTATCTATCTGTCCTCCCATCTCCTTCTGTCTTTCTTTACTCTATGGCCATATGACAAACCCTTACATAAGTTTTTTGTTCATGCCATATCCTTTGCAGAGGCTAGAGTACAAAACTAGCAGTTACTGTTGCTGCTAATGTAAATGTTAAGTACTTAAATGCTAGCAGTTGCTATCGCTATGTTTGCTGAAGTAAATAATGTATTTAAACTAGTGACTATCACTATTGTTGCTGATGTAATTTCTGTAATGGTTGCTATGCTATGGTAGCCTGGCTATCGCGCAAACTAAATAATCACAAGTGGTATTTAGTCTGGAGACCCACCTATTGCTTTTCTTGTAGCGTTGTTTACAATTGTCCAGAGCCGTTTATTAGTTGCTACGAATGTCTATCATAGCGTCTGTACATAGCTCAGAGACAATACCAGAGCCACCACCACATGACTGTAAAATGCAATCGAGCGCTGTGCTAGTCCCTTTTTGTTCTGTGATTGGATACCTAAAGCAGGCGAGAAAATCGGCCATGGTCACCATGCTGCTTTGCAGAGTGAAATGAAATGGAGCGCACAAAGGAGCATGGGTACTCCCAGGCTAATGCTATGGCTATTGGCGCTAATGTAATTAATGTATGTAGGCTAGCAGATGCTATGGCTATTGGTGCTAATGTATTTTAGCTAATGATGCATCTCTGTCTGCTCCCATGCTGAGGCGGCATGTTATGTCCTCTGTAGTCTAGGCTGCACAGGACATCTGGCTCCATGCTGAGGAAATCATATTTAATTTGGTTATGTGGCACACATGAAATATTCATGACATAACATACAAGTTAAAAAACTGATGTCAGAATGATGTGTGTGTGTATGTGTGTGTGTCTGTGTGTGCTCATTGTATATATTTGTATGCACTATGACCCTATCTCCAAGTGTTTGTTTGTATATAATGTTTGAAATTGAGTGTGAGCATGTACAGTAAATCTATGTGTGCGTATGTGTGTGTGTCTGCTTTATCATAACTCCCAGCGTGTATGTGTGTGTGTGTTAGAGTATGCTTTATGATAGCTCCCAGTGTGTGTGGGCATGTGATTTATCATAACTCCCAGTGTGTGTGTGTGTGTGTGTGTGTGTGTGTGTGTGTGTATCATAGCTCCCAGTAATCCGTGTGTGGTCCAGGCTTTGACAGGCATCTGTCGGAGCTCCTATCCTGATGGTAGTGAGCATGTCCTCTGTCATCTGGAGAGGGTATTGCATTGTGTTATTCCTCAAAAGCCCCTCCTTAGCGCCCGGATTACACACAAGATTACAGACTTGTATTCCACACTGATCAACTACACTACATGATGTATATTACACACTCACAAGCAATTTCACATCGCTCCTCTTCTCTCTCTTCCCTTAAATATCAGACTGACTGCTTTGGGCTCTCCAGAGTAACAAACAAACAAACAAACAAACAAACAAGCAAACAAACAAACAACAACAACAAAACATAACTGAGAGTACACTTGAATGAGACAACAGAAAACACAGGACTAGACTAGCCCTGACCAGCTGACAAGGACTAATATGTGGAATGCTATTTCAGTGCTATTTCAGTGTTGACAACTCCTCAGAGAGACAAGTAGCTGAAGGCTACGGAGCTGTGCGATCGCTGCTTTTATAGAGTCTATCGTTCTTGTTCAGGCTATGATTTTATGTATATTGTGGCTTGTCAGGCTAATATAGAGGGCTGAGCAGACAGCCAATCAAAGGCCACATCCAGCCAGCACAGCCAATTACAGACAGGGACCACAAGGGTTCTGAGCTTGTGCATTGCACTGACACCCAATCTGATATCACAGCCTATCTTCATCAAGAACCTGTGGTCTCTATGAAAGGGTCAAAGATGAGCTCTTTGCTAATGACTAGTCAGTGCCCTTGTCCTGCTACCAGTCGGGCCGACTCTGTGACTCAGCCCTGGGTCAGTAATGAAGACTTCAGGGCAGGACACACACAGTGACCACCACAGACACTGCCCTCTCCTGATCTGGCCTCTCCTGCTCTACCCCCGCAGATACTGAGCTCAGGACCACCGTCTCACTGCACAACTTAGAGGAGATATCCACTGTGAATCAATCCATTGCCCTGTTGTTTGATTTAAAGGAGAAATCTATGTTAATGAATCCATAGCCTGTTGTTCAATTTAAAGGAGAATCTATGTTAATCAATCCACAGCTCTGTTGTTCAATTGAAAGGAGGAATATGTTAATCAATCCACAGCACTATTGTTCGAAGTCACCGAGTGCTGTCGTGTAGAAGAAAGAACAAGAAAATTTGATAGAAATTGAACTGGCAGCTAATCCCTTCTGAATAGGGCACAAAAACCTAGTTTAAGTTCCATATTCCCATGCCCCATTTAGGCAATATTAGCAGCCATTTTCCTATGCTCCATTTAGTTAATGTTAGAGGAGTGCACTCAGTTCTGGTTTGAAACGATTGGACAGCTCGTCCAATCAGCTTCGCTAATTGGCCAGCTGTCTGGTAGCCGACTAAACCCTCCCCTGAAAACCATCTCCAGACCATGAATACGAATGAACAGAACTATTATGGGCAGGCCACGTCAGGGTAGAAACACACACTTTTCTTGGACTTAAGAACCAGGGAGAATACTGCTTAAAGTAGCCAACTTTATTGCTGCATTGCTCATGGACTACCAACTAACTAGTTACAGTGTTGGGGAGTAACGAGTTACATGTAACGAAATTACGTAATTTAATTACAAAATAAAAGTAACAGTAATCAATTACAGTTACTTTAAAAAACGTGTAATTGAATTACAGTTACTTCAAGAAATATTCAGAATTACAATTTTAGTTACATGATCCCAATATCATCTGCAGAAACATTGACTAAGTATGGTTCATGTAAATACAACATCCTCTATTTACGACTAAATGTCACTACTACAGCTAAAATACACTATGCTAATATAATTGTTTCTACTGTCATGTTGGCAACACTACTCACTTGTTACTGATCTACAGCGATCTAAGTTTCAGTAGCAAGGAGGCCTGACTGTCAGACAAGAAACTAGAACATAGGCCTGTAGCCCATTGCCGGATATAAAAATGAGCTCTATTGATCAGGTGCACACATACTTTATGAGCAATCTCAGACAAACACCTGCTTATTCAGTGATGTTCACCAAGTATTTTAACTATTTGCTCGTAGTGAATTCTGACACTTCTGTGGGAGTTAAAAAGAATTTTTGCAATGTCAATGGTGAATAATAGGACTACGTGACAGTTAACATTGCCAGAATTCAAAAACTCAAAACTTAACGAAAAAAATAAATAAAAAAGTTCAAAAATGTCTAAATGTAATCAAAAAGTAATCAAATGTAATTAGTTACATTACTTTATTAAAGTAATCAAAATAGTTACACTACAATTACTATTTCAGAGGGGTAACTTGTAACTGTAACGCATTACATTTCTAAAGTAACTTACCCAACACTGATTAGTTAGCAATGATGGTTGCTGAGAAACACACCTCTAATTGGCCAGGCAAGATCAAACAAGACAAGTTTGTTTCTAGAGCACATTGTATACACAGAGGCCGTTCAACATGCTTTTAAATCAATGTGATTGGCTAGATCAACCCAGATCCTAGGCCCCGCCCTTTCACCCTGCTGCTTGGCGCTTGATGCTGATTGGTTGTGATGTCGGGTCGTGGGTGTGGTCAGCGTAAAATGCCAGCAGACAGCAGAGTCCGGGCTCATGACAGCACCTGCTGCCCGCAGAAAAGGCCACTGTCGCCGCAGATATCCCACAATCCTCAGCGGCCTGTCACGACCACTAAAGAGGGCAGCACAGAGAAGAAAGTCAGGAATGGCACACACACACACACACACACACATACACACACTGTCCAGGGCCTCCCCAGGTGATGTCTCATCTGAGCAAGCACGGCATCGGAGACAGGATCCCCCTTCCCCCCAACTGCTCCAGAGAAACTCGTCTCTTTCTTGGCCAGCTTTTATTCAGTGGCTTTATGATGGCCTTTCATACTCCATTCCTTCTGAGGTGCCCTGAGCCCCTAATAGCCCTACTTACTATCAGAGTTCACACTTGTATTAATCTATACAACTTAAAGGCGGGTATGATGCTTTCCTTCATTCACATATCAATTGCAACCAATTAATTAATTAATTAAATGTGTTAAGTGAAATGAGGCAGGTTTCAGTATTTAAATCTAGTGGGAGCCTCGGATGAGGTCATTGATATGATTCTGTATTCTGAGTTCAAAGCACAAACATACAGTGAGAGGCCATTGATTATTTCTGAGGGAAGCTCTCTGTATAGACATCCTCTTAGATCTTCAGAAAACATTCAGATCAGCAACATTTCTGTCAACTTATTTCAATTTCAGTTTAGCTCGTAATTATACAGCAACTCAGTCTCTCTAACACACACAGCTTTCACATAAGATGACAGCTGAAAACAGGTCAGTGTGTATTGGCCAGGGTCCAGCATGTATGCTTCTCTGTGCGTTAATATAGTGATGAAATGAAACATCACAAGCATCTGATGTCTGTTTGCACAGCAACCCAGCCGTGACACACACACTTCATTACTTACTCACCTGAACAGCAAACCTGGAATGCACCTACATCCACTGGGCCTGGCCTTTATTATGAGCAGTCTTACTTTGATCTTCCTTCTCTCAGTCTCTCTTTCCTCCCTCCGTCCATTCTTCATTTTTTTTCCGGTCACGAGCAGGCACGCTGGTTGGGAGCAAGCCACTCTTTGCTTCTTCCTTCCTTGCCAGTCCATAGGCAAGGACCTGAAAATTGGTAGGGTGTAAAATCTAGCAGTAGCAATGCTCTAGTAATATAGTAATCTTCCCATGTGTGACTTGTTTTAAGTGGTTGTATAGTTGTATTTGTGGAAGATGATGTTGTGACAGGGGATGTAGGGTTGGTACACTAGAAGTCAACTTGTTGCAAGACTATAGTAGTGTGGTCTGTGGTGGAATAGTTGAAGTTGGGTTGTTGCATTGCACACTTTGTTAGATTTTAAAATAACAGAAAGAAATAACCACATTTCCATTTGTAATTACATTATCACAATTTTTTATTAATTTCTGAATAAATCTCTTGTACAAAAATATTATACAAATATATTTTTTAAAAAATCGTCAAGGACGTATCATGTTAATTTATCAAGCACTGTAGGGATGGATATTATTTAGATCCTTTTTATATAAATACATTATATATATTTCATATTTCTTTCTTTATTTATTTTTTAAATGAGGAGACCGTTGTTCCATTCAGAGCTGAGATAAGGAATGACTTTAACATTTTATAGACTGGTCTCTTACAAGTTGGGTTCAAAAACCTT
The DNA here is from genome assembly GCA_027497455.2 of Sardinella longiceps. NCBI lineage: Eukaryota > Metazoa > Chordata > Actinopteri > Clupeiformes > Clupeidae > Sardinella > Sardinella longiceps. Next base: position 189,832 of record JAODXP020000094.1, on the reverse strand, counting down.
TTGCATTACTTTGAAAAAAAAAAAAAAACCTCTGCTCCTGTATACGTTTCACGGGTGTATGGCATTAAACAAGTTACATTTTTAACTTTCAGAAAATAACATCTGGTTAGAATGCCTTATGCCTGTGGGCATACAGTGTGATACTTATTCAGAAATCATTATTTATAAAATAATGACATTTTAAAAGTGAAGATGTTTTCCCAATCAGCTCTGTGGGATTTTCAATAGAATGAGCTCTGGGCTCAATAATGCTATTGCTGAATCTCTTTCCCTCTCTACAGACCATCTTAAGGAAATCAAGGGAAGTAGACTCCTTTAAAACGGTAGAATATTTGTCTTTTGCACTGAACAACAACCATAAACTGGTGTAGAACTAGATGTACTGCATCTAGTTTGCGCCTATTCCATGAAAACAAACAGTGCCTCATCTGTACTACACTATCAAAGAAAACACAAATATAAATATAACGTGTGACTAACAAACAAAATTGACTTGAAAAAAGTCTGTAAACCCTATTTTATTATTCATTTTATTATAAGTATTCACTCACTCCTTAGTGTCCATTCATGTCAGCAGTGGCAGTACTTACTGAGGAAGGTAAACTCATTTGAGGACAGCATCATTACTTTTTCTTTCACCTGCTGGTTTCATTCTATCAGTCTCTCCAATAGAATGCGACAAAGAACTGTTAATGTCTGCTCTAAAATTATTGGACTTCCTCTTAGGAACCTATTTTCTATTTGTGAGCAACAAATGATCAGACTAGCTGGCAAGATTATACAGGACCCTCACACCTCCTGCTTTCAGCCTTTGAGTGGCTCCCTTCTGGAAGACGCCTCCGCACCTTAAGCTGCAGTACCCAGAGGAGGAGAGCTACATTTCTGTCCATGGCTGTCCAACTCCTCAACTCATAAATCACTCATATCTTTTTTTTTTTTTTTTTTTTTGGTAAATGCGCAAACCTTATTTTCTATCATAACATGTTCTACTGTATTGCCCCTTGAGGATAATTTTTTTTTTTTTTTTTTTTTAATACATAATTGAATTGAATTCAGTCAGTTCGAGGGACACCTTTTACAAACACAGAAAGGCCCTTTTTTTTCCTCATAGCTTATTGTCCCGAGACACTGAAACACCAGGGTCCATGCAAATTGATAGGTAGAGAAAAAGAAAAGGAGGGTAGTGCAGACATAGTTTTCTGTGAATATCTCAAGAATCATAGGACCACATTTTTGCTTTAAGTACCTAAGGGCAGAAAAGCGCTATAGAAATGTATTAAATTATTTTTTTTTTCATTACTATATATATATTATTTTTAAATTTAATTTTATTATTATTATTATTTTATTTTTATATATTTTTTTCACTTTATTTTTGTATGTTAAACAGGCATCCAGCTTGATGTAAGGCCAGATACCAGACAGGGCACAGAAATGTGGACATGTGGCCACCCTAGAACCCTACACTGTATAAATTAGGAGTGAACTTTGTAAAGAAAGATTTGGAGACTTTCTCAAGACAATCAATAAGTCTGTTAGTCAGTAACACTGTAACATGCCTGCGTTTTCTTTGATAGTGCAATCAAATAACCTCTAATCTAGTTCTGTTCTTCTATTTCATTTATTTTTATTATTTAAATAATTTTATTATTATATTTTATTTATTAAAAGCAATTTCTCTATATTTTTTACAAATACATATCTTTGATAGCTCTTCAGACCAACATAGCAAATAAAATGTGATCCTGTTCTCGAGATATTCCAAGGTCAGGTCAAAAGAAAAACAACAATGGTTCCATGCCTACAGACCCACAAGGATTTGTCCACCCTGGTGTTTCAGTATGTAAATGTGCTTTAAATAACACTCACTGGATAGAACAATAACAAAGTTGAGGTAGTACTCAATAAAACGTTTTTTTTTTTTCTTTTTCTTTTTTTCCCTTTTTTTTTTTTTTTTTTTTTTAAGAAGATGTTGATAGGAATTATTTTAAAAGTTAAATAGCAGCACCATTTGTAGGGAGCTTTAACGATATGCTACCAACAAGGCATAATATAAGCCGGTATCAACATTATACCGGTCTTCAAGTTCAATATCCATCCCTGTATGGCTATTTTTGTTGACAATGGTCAACTCTTGTTATGAATAAAGTGCTTTCAAAATAAATTAACACCGCCTTGCTTTCCAGGCTGCTAGCATACTAGCCTCGTAATTTAACGCCCCGCTCACACTCAGCTTTTGGTCTGAATCGGCCGTAAGCCAGGGCACCAGGGAAACCCCTATCCTTGCTAAAAGTGGCATTGGATCTTGCTTCATTGAATCTTGTGGGAGAGGTGCCGAAGGGTCTTATCATCCTGCTCCGCCAGCCTCCTCCTTCCAGAGGAGAGGGACACAGCTGGGTCTTCTTTCCCTCACCCAGAATGCCCCTCTCCTCCTTCATGGTGCGCAGATATGTCTGTAGAAGCACCACCTCCAGAGAGCTATGTAATCTCTTAGTCTTCTCTCTTGAGGATTCCTGCACAAGCATAAGGGCAGAGGTGAAGGTGAAGATCAAAGGCTCCATGCCACTTATTACTTAGCTTTAAATAACATTCACTGTAAATCAGCATTTAGCACGTAGATGAATACCTGAAAAGGCATGTTTACACAGGTTTGAATACACCAGAGTAAAGGGCCGTTCACACCTGGAACGATGACTATAACTGTAATGACGAATAAATATTGCTCCAATTAATATGAATGGCAACATTCACACCATAACTATAACAACAACGTCATGTGCAACGATATCGTTGAGGACCACTGTCAGAACGATTTTTAGAACGATACAAAAGACATATTAGCTAATCAGAAGGCATGAAATTCTAGGCATTACCGTAATTTTCCGTTCATAAACCGCAGTTAATAGATGCATTTTACAAAATAAAAGCAGCTCTGAGGTTAATATTTGGGATCAGCTTATTTAAGGTATGTCTTTTCATTGTACCCACTGATCAATCAGCATTTTCTACCTGGAAAACCTAAGCTATGATCTCCCCTCTGGCCACAAGTTAGTGCACCACCAAAGTCCTAACGCTAGGTTGGATTCGTCTCTGAAAACAAGTAGGCTATGTTCGACAATTTTGAGTGCAAATAGGAACATGCTAATAAAACAAAGACAAGCCGATTTGATCTTACTCTTGTTTCTCGATGAGGGAAGACAATGCTAGCGAATCTGCTTATCCAGGTCAATTGGCAAAAATGTTACATGCCTATTCAATGCATTACCCGTATTAATTGATTTGTCTATTAACTGTGTGATGCTATGTTATGCATTGCAACACGCAGCTAGCATGCTGTAACCTGGCTAGAAACTACATCTTAGAAATGTGAACGGGTTCACACTTCACAGAAGTTCATGATGGCTTGTCATGCGTGCCTGGTTCATTCATCACTGAAATTCAGATCTTCTTAGTGTCAATAATATGAAGACTATTCAACCTGTGTGGGCTTCTGGGTCTTTCTGATATGAAGCTGTGAGTTGCACTAGGCAAAGGGCAGAGGCGGAGTTCAGCTGAAGTGATGCGGGCTAACGTGACCTAAACCAGGTTTGAAGAGCTCAACATTTTTTAATGGGGTTAATACACGAGTGCGGTTAATAATTTTACTTTTTGTGTTTACATAAAAAATGGTTGTGCAGTCTATCTACGATGCATCCAATGTACGGGAAATTACGGTAATTAATTCGCATGAAGACAAACCTACATTATTATTCATCAGTGTGGACGGAAAAGTTGTTATAGTTACAGTTATTTTTTTAATTATTGTTCCAGGTTTGAACAGACCCACGGTTTAACTATTAACTAACCTGCACAAATGAGGCGAAGAGGTTAGGACTATTAAAGCTCAATAGTCCGGCTTAGTGAACGATCTCTGACTCTCGGTGCTTGTTCCTTTCTTAAAGGGAAAATATGACAAAGATGTAGTTATTTTTTACACTGCTCAAAAAAATACACTACAGAACAGTCAGCAAAGCTATCAGAATTAATAATCACTTTTGAACAAGACACTCTAAATTTGACATTTTTCCTAGTATCATTTTTTTCACTCAAATGCAATACATTCCGATTTAAAATTCACCAGATTGCAGGAAATGGCAACTAATTTTTCAAAGATTTCTTGGGCAAGAGCCCACAACCCCCTCCCCCTACTACTTCTCTTTACAAATATCGATATTTTTAATTGATTGACAAGCAAGTTTACAATACCAACAACACTACTTAGAAGGTCACGATGCTGATTTTATTTATTTATTTTTTTTTTTTTTTTTGAGCAATGGTGTTGGGCCCCCCTCGGACCATGTCTCACTCCAAGCAATTTTGAAAAGTTGGCAACCCTGGAAAGACAAGACTCAACTCAACGGATTACCTCAAGGGGAGATGGAAAATTAGCATATTTCCCAAAATGGTGGTGTGTCACTTTAACATTAAACAAGCTGGAAAAGTCAGGACTAATGAGGGCTGGTGATAGCATTATCAAGGTAATAACAGTGCCAGAGCTCCCCACACGCAGGTAACGCAATGCGCGTAGGGCACCAAGTGCCTGGGGGGCATCAAAAATCCGAGTTGTGAAAAATCATCACAATAGGTTACTAGTAACAATAGCCTAAAATATGTCTTAAGCATGTTAATATGCAAAAAGCCATACAAAAGTAAAACAGACCACACTGGTCGAGAAAAAAGTTAATCTCCTGTGCAGCCCTCTCCAATCTCCCTCCTGTGCAGCCCCCTCCAATCTCACCCTGCACACATAATTTCAGAGTTGAGCCACTCTCCCAAGCAAGTGCACTCAGACAATAAAAAAACATAGCGAACGCATAAGCTCATCAAAGTTCTAGACGCTGTAAACTTCATGACTGTATTGACGCAAATAACATAGGCCTAAAACTTTACTTCTTCAGTTTCCCAGTGATGCCGGTCCTTGCTAGTCTCGGAGATACACAGAGAATCAACTTTTAACTTTGCATGTCATTACATTTACTCATGCAACTTTATTGCATCCTGCAAAGCCCACAGAAAGCACTAGGCTAAGAAAATATCACACAAAGCATTAGGCTAAGCTATCATTGATTAATTCCAGCTCACGACTGCATTGTTTCTAAAAAAATTTGATTTTAGATGCTAAAATGCGACACTAAAATAAAGCATTTGGCTTATATAGCAATACTTTCAAAGTTTGTCACTCACAACCTATACAAGAACTAGGTAGCAAAGAACATTATTTTTCAAATGGGTCAGTGCAGCATTTCAGGCAAAACATGACCAACATGATATCATTGTGCATGTAAACAGATGGCTCAGAACGTTTAAACAGAATGGCAGAAAACCTATTTATGTAGTCCTAAACTCAGCAAGTGTTTTCCTATAATTATGTAACTTTCATAGCATTTCACATTAACTTCCCACAATGTATGAATGCTGCTTTACCATTCCTGACATACAGTGTACAGTTTTATATGTATTATGCACAGTGAACTTACCTGTCCTTAGAACGTCCTCTTTTGGAATACTGCTGGTTATTTGGCTTGCGAAACACAGGAACAGGAACTGATGAACACATTATAATAAGGTGTCTGGGTGCATGCAATGAAGCTCCCAATGAAGTAACTGTAAAACAAAATATGACAGACTTCCTTAGATCAAAGTTCATTCAGGCAGTATCCAAAACAGAACTTAATTCCTATTTGGGTGGTACAATATTTCTCCAGTGTTCCTGTGACTTTGGGCTATTTTCCACTACATGGCACCAGCTTGATTCGATATTTGGTTTGATTTGGTTTACATTGCAATAGGGAACATCTTACATGTGGTGGGTGGAAGAGCACAAACTACTGATTACTACAATATGTTTACAAACTTAAAACATCAAAATCGTTTAAATCAAAACAACGGTTCCATTCTTATCCTTGTGCGGCTACAGACAGTTTCACACACCTTTCAGTGTCTCCAGAATCCTTTCCAGAAAATTTACTATACAGACAAAAACCAACAGAAGAAATCTGACTACTTCTAATACATTTTCCTTCATGTGAATTTAGGAGAAGATAATGTCATCAGCCATTCAGTTCAATTTCCAGTCAGTGCGATTGTTCTATAACATCTGCCACCTGATGGTGAAAGACTACCATTTCTAACCATAAGCCTAGCTCAGTCAGATACCACATCAACCTCCACTAGATTTGTGATGAGCAATTGAATGATTTACATTTAGATTGCAAACTTATGCCAAATGTTTACTTTATTTTTTAATTTTTTTTGGTGTTCGTCCATTAAGCTGATCACAACTTTTTTTTTTTTTTTCCATAATATAACATCTTGAAGTTAAAGCTGACAGGCCTTTGTTGGTCCCACTTTGTAGGTAGTGTCCAGTAGGCCGGAGAGGTAGACCTTCCAAAATGTGGATTTACTGGCTAGGTATGTTAACCCAGAGTAAATGTTAAACTTAAGTTTTCAGTTCCAATATGGCCTGACCAAGTAAGTCATTATGGTAACATACGCTGAACATGACCTGAGGGTAGGTTTTTTCAAGTTATGTGAACATAGCGTAGTAGGGAGTAGGTTTTGTCGAGGTTATGGGTTGTGTTTGCCTATTTTAAATTCATATTCATGTAAGCCCAGTGCAAGACTTGTTACACAATAGTCTTCAAAAACTGGTATTACTCTATATGACCGTATTAGATGGTCCCTCACAAATCTTCATTTTCAACCAATTTCAATATCTTGCAAAAGGTGTGTCTAATTGGGCTCATTCATGAACTTTTGTGTAATTATGGTCATAAAAGTACAAACGAGTTGGGTTTTTGAAAATCAGAATTATCAAAATTGAGATTAGACAATCACAAAAAAGGAAAAAGGAAAATGTATAGGATGTTAAGAGATGAATTGTGGTCTTAGTCTTTTGTTTGCGGACCTCATTCTGAAAAATCTGAGATGCCAAGGGTCAATGTAAAATTAAACTAGCCAGTTTTTTTTTAGGTCGCTGTAATAGTCATAGGCCTATTTCATCAGACAAAGTTTGACAATATTTCACTGTTTTGTTTACATAATAATAGGGTACCATTATGGTACCCTATTATCCCTATTAGGGCAGGTTTACTTAATTTACTTGAGAGTTGACCATGATGCATCTACATCTTCAGTGCAGCAGCAAAATTTTGTGAACGTAATGTTCATGTTAGTTTGAGAATTTGCGCCTTATTGTGTCATGGCCCATGAAAGTGCTTTTGGAAAGGTTTCTATCTGCGTCTGATGACACCCCGGATATTTGTTGATAGATAGGCTATTTATCCCAAATTAACAGATCGGTCACAGACCGTCACACCATCAAATCAAAACATATTTTGGCAGACACTTAGTAAAAGAGACAATTGCAACAACAATTTTGTCAAAATGCAAAATGTTTGAAGCAAACAGGCTCACAACTTTTCCAGTGTTTGGCCTGCACATACACACACTCACACAGACACACACACACACACACACACACACACACACAGGCATGCACAAGGCCTACAATACAGTGTGCACAACGTCAAATTTTTTATCAGAACGTCGGCTTGAAATTTGCGACAAATGTGTGTGTGTACTACTGTTCTTATTAACGTTACTCTTCATCAATGAAAACTGTTTTCACAGATCTCCGGGGAGGGAAATCACTTCGGGTGAAGTTGCTCAAAAAAAAAAAAAAAGCGGTCGGCTGCTAACGTTATCTAAAGTAACGTTAGGCCTAATCCAGCTGCAGAGTGCGAAACAAGGAAGTGGGCAGGCGGAGTGAACTTAACTACGCAGTAACAATACACAACGTTCTCTGACTTTAGCGATTAGATAAGAACGCCCCGGTTTATTGCTAAAAGGAAAACCGACCTCATCAAACGTTCATCAAGATAATGTTTTAGGACTCCGATGCTGTGCACACTGCATTTCTTTTGCTGCAAGGACAACTGGTTTGCTAATTAAACAGTCCGTTAGCCCACAAGCTAACAATTGCATACGATTACACAGAACTAACACCTCAGTTGTGGTGTCGGCTCGGATTGAGATTTAAAATTCTTAACGGTAACATATTAACACTACATGCTAATTAATTAGTGAAAGTTTGCAGCTTTACACACCTTCATTAATGCATAGATGTTAGATCAAATAGGCTATTTCCCGAAAGTTATCAACTTCCAAGCAGGTCATAACAACTTCATTCCAAGATGGCGTGTAGGAGGGCACAACTGGGAGGTGCGATGCGCGTCTTTTTTTTTTTCCTTCTTTTTTTTTAAGTGTGATGCGCGTCTTCAGAGACATGTATCCGCTTCTTGCACACTGCACAGTAAAAGTCTACCGCAGTTAGGGTTGCCAACCGTTCCTTAAAATACGGATTTGTTCCATATGTCAGTGAGAAATTATGCGTTCCTTCTAGTTGTCTGTCACGTCATTTACTTTGAAGGCTGCACATGAGGCTGGAGCAGATGGGCATAGTGGAGAATGACAGCTTAGCTTTTTTTTTTTTTTTTTTTTTTTTTTAACAGACCTTGGGCCTACTGCCTATGCATGCCTATTCTCGCTGGGCAGGTATTAGCCCACCTATCTAGACAGTATAGCATGGGGTTGGCAACCCTAACCCACAGTAGATGGAGTGGAACATAAATTTGGTTGAGGGAAGTAAATTTCCCATTGAAATGAATGGGAATTGGGTGAAGTCAGTGAACAAGTAGCCTACATTTTGGCCTGAAGCATAAAGGGGGAAATGATTTCACCACACATTCATTTTCTGAAATTATACATCCTCAGGATGTGATATAACATGGCATGGTGTGACGTTGAGGTATGCCCCACCCTCCTTATAACAATAAAGGCCATGATGAAGAAATTCTGTGTTTGCAAATTGGGCGTTTTTTGGTGACATTTAGGCCACTGGCATTTAGGGGAAACACATTAGACCCCATACACCATATATGTACTGAGAGCTTATGCCCTTATATTTTCACCGACAACCAACATTTTTTTCCCACATCCCCCTACCTACTTATTTCAAAGCTTATATCTATTTAAGGGAAAAAACAAGAAATTGAAATTGGAACTGAATTGGAATGTGGAATTAACCAACCTCAATAAGTAGGCTAATACTCAGTAAACATAAATTGAAACAGGTTTGGTACTGGTGAATGGTGAGCTATACCTTCTCTGAAAGCTTACACTCACAGGGTGTCATATAAGATGAATTGAGACAGGTCCCACCCTCTCAATCTCTTGACTACCCATGCATGTAGATGGGCCAATTTTGGGCTAATTCGATACGTGTATCATTTCATTTGCATATTAAAACACTTTTTCAGGATGAAACTTGTAATACAAAAAAATACTACTTTTCATATATACTTTCATTGTACAAAGTTTTATTTTGATAGGACTTAAAGGGAAAAAATAGCCCTACTGTACTGTATATTGGTAGACACCCTGGATTAACGAGAATTTCACATATTTACTCAACTAGGATTTCTTAGGACTTTTAGTATATTGTCCAGGACACTTCAAAGATAAGCTGAAAAAAAGCTTTTACAATCACTTCTATTTTTGGCTCCAAAATGTGCTATTTTGCCAGGATTAGTCTACCCTGCTACACACTAAGGAGGTGGAGGTGACACATCTTCTAATCTTCTAATGTTGACATACAGTATGTGTCCACAATAAAACAATACATTTTTAATCTGGCTGCATCCAATCTTCAGGTTGTGTATTTTGGATATTATGATACATTCTATGGATATAGTAAATGCCTAATTTGCAAATAAAAATAAAATTCCCAAAACACGTAATGCATTTTTTTTCTTTTTCTTAGTTTTCTTCGTAATGATGTCACTAACAAATTGGAGAAGTTTATCCTATTTTACTCAATTGACTTAGAGTGTTGGGCACAACCTTGCCCTTTAACATGGAAAATATACATGTTACACTCATCTACTGCGGTAGACTTTTAGTATGATTCAGGGGGGTGTTAGGACCAATAAAAACTATGAACCGTTTCTGTTGCAATTTTTTTGTCTCTTTACGCAAGATTGACTGGACTAGAGAGAGTTCGGTCAGAGAACTTAGAATCAGAATGAGTAGGTCTACTGTACTCTCCAGTGGTATTGCAAGTAGAAGACGCACAAGAGTAAGTGAAGAATTAGTGGAGTTATATGGAGCTGCCCCTATAAATGGCTTATTTCTTTACAATTTTTTTTTTCTTGTATTATTGCATTTAACTTTAGCCTGGCGATCGCCAAATTAAAAGAAATTGAGCGTACATATTTAGCATGGTAACTCCCAGGCTATTTAGCCATGCAGCACAGGATAAATTGACATCATTCTCAGTCCACAAATACATTTTTTATGATTTTTGTTAATTTGTAAAATGCCCTCCAATGTTTCTGTCACGCGACACAGCAGGCCATTCCCTATGATCATTCACCAGAAAAAAGTAGAATTCTTGTGAGTCAGGGGTATAAACTGCTCACCGCATGAGAAACATAATGGACATAGGCATTCATAAGTTTCGTTTTTGCTTGAAAATCCATGTCCATGTTGCTAAAAATAAAATGAAATCTGTTATATTTTGTCTATAAAAATGTGAAAATCAAATATTTAGCCTTATACCCCATAGGCGCCATTGATTTTTCACTGACTCGCGATCGCACCCTAGCGGAACTGCAATTGGAATTGGAGGTTGAATGGAATTAATAGAGAGTGCTCCGGCTTGCAGTAATCGGTCTCTGGTTCGGCCAACCGGAATCACAGGCGCCATTTTATTACCCACGATTAGACTTTTTATAATGTGGTCCTATGAGATGTCGGACTAAAGTAATTATTTCTTGCCTTCATAGGCTAACAAATGCAATTATTACTTCGGAACACATTAAAACAATTCATAACTAAGTAAACCTGTATCTAATTTCTCCAAGAAAATGTCTATAAACAATATAAAATATATGTTGTCCAGCCATACTGTATTTTACCTTTAGTTCTTCCATGCTGTGATGTAATTTGCCATGACAACGACTTGGTCTAGGACTGTAGGATGCTAACTTAGCATAGACTTGAACAAAATAACGTCACAACAAGACGGTAAATCTACAGTATTTCATTAACAATCATTTGTGGAGTGATCCTACGTGTCCCAAGAATGTATGGTTAGTGTGTGCGTTTATTATAGTCGTTCATAAAACAAAACTAGCTCGTTAATTTAGGTTGAGGTTCAGTAACTGTACTCTTTAGCTGTTGCAACTGTTTACGTTACTATTCACATATCAGCTGTAAAGTAACACATTGATACCAAAACAAGTGTTGCGTATGCATGACTGACAGAACGATGTACACAACTGCATGTCTTGGTGTGTGTTACCTTTATTCTGCAAAATAATGCTCCATGTTAAATGTTTGGGACCAAGATGTGAGAAGGGTCACAACATGGTGCTCATAAAACACGTAACATCCTCTGGACCATAGGCCAGAACCGAAAATCTTTGAGTTGGCCGAACTCTCTCTATACGGCTCTGGCACAGTGCTGTTGTTAGCGGTGCCAGCATTTATTAATAAAGAAATTTAAGCAAACTTGTCTACAAATCAGGCATTCATGTGTAAGCCAATTGTCACTTTAGCTGAGATACTGACATTGACGTGCATGTTGATAGCAAAGGAAATAATAATGTCTTCTCACCAAATGTCTTCCACATGACAATATATAGCGAATATAATTGCGGGTGACAAGATTTAGCTTCATTCTTTTCATTGAAAATCTGTATCATAGGATAGAGCTATTAAATTTTGAATTAAACTAGACACATAGGCACATCTGACAACTTTTTCAACACTCTTTTTTTGGGGGGGGGGGGCGGGGGACTTCTTTGTGGGCCTACAGTATGTCTTTAGCCTCATGAGACTATCCTGATCTCGCGAGCTTCAGGTTTTCACTCGCAGATTTGTCTGGCTACTTTCCGTTGAAGAAACTTTGGAGCAGTTCACCAGACGAACGTCCAATCAGAGGCAGGTTGAGATGTGACGCAACTAGAAGTGGTTCAGTCATTATTGTTTTGACTATTACTAATGTTTATTTACTTCTTTACTTTAATAGTAGGCTCTGGTTAGTGGGTGGGTTATTGGGAGATGGGTAAGACAAAGCTTATTCTTATTCTGCCTGATGTATTTGAATACACACAATGAAAATTGTTGGATGTTTAAAAAAAAAGAGAAGTGGTTCAGTCTTAGAAACATGTACGCATGTTAGTACATCGTATACATTGATCTGATTGGTTGATTTGGCCTGTCTTTCACCAACATAAGTGGTGATAATCAGATGCCTTATCTAATCAGCTAACCAGTATTTTCGCCCCTGCAAAGCAAATCCATCTGGCGGAGTCAGGTTGGTATGTCTTTTGGATGGCCTATATGGATGTACTGTATGGAGCATCCCCACATTGCTATGTGTTACATCCCTCGAAACCCTTGCCTTAAGAATGTTTCTAACCGCTGAGTTGAAAAATAACACCTAGCTGAAAGTAGCCTAATACATACTGTATTTTGAATTGCAATTAGTATTTTGTTGTCATAATACAATACAACATGATAAAAGGTGTTGTGTTGGAGTAAAACAGGGTAGAGAATGAATGTGTGAGCAGAAGTTCTGAGAGATAAAGTCTTATGAAGTTTCCACTGCCCTGCATGTTGCACACATCTGCATTTGTAAGCAATGGACTCATCTGATTAATAGCCCAAAAATGGACATTATTCTGCTGGCATCCTCAGGAGAAAATAAAGCAATAAAAGAACAGCTCAGAGTTTTACCTGCACAACTGCTACATCATCCAAAAAATACAGCAATGAGAATGATGAGAAGAATATTGAAGAAGTAAGGAGATCAAGTTCAAACAGGGCCACGGAAAACCCCCCTTGTCTTCGCCTTATATACCAACTCAGCACAATAATGTCTGTGTATTTGTGAGGGGGAGTGGGTGGATTTGTGTGTGATTGAGTGTGTGTATGGGTGGGTTGTGTGCTTATGTGTGGGCGGATTTGTGTGTGTGTGCGAGTGTGTGTGTCTATAGGTGCATGTGTTAGGTGAAGTGACGCAAGTTTCAATAATTAAATCTAGTGGGAGCCTCGGATGAGGTCATTAATATGATTCTGTATTCTGAGTTCTAAGCACAAACACGCAATGAGAGGCTATTGATTATTTCAGAAGGAAGCTCTCTGTATAAACATCCTCTTGGATCTGCAAAAAACACTCAGTTCAGCAACATCTCTGTCAACTTATAAAATGCTTATTTCAGTTCGGCCTGCAATTTTACAGAAACTCATTTACACACACGTTCACACACACACACACACACACACACACACACACACACACACACACTCTCTCTCTCTCTCTCTCTCTCTCTCTCTCTCTCTCTCTCTCTTTCTCTGGACAACATTGAGCAAAAGAACACACACACACACACACACACACACACACACACAGTATCCACCTAACCTGACCAAGATGGAAGCTGAAAGCAGGTCAGTGTGTATTGGCCAGTGTCCAGCATGTATGTTTCTCTGTGCAGTAATGTAATATAGTGGTGAAATGAAACATCACAAGCATCTGATTTCTGTTTGCACAGCAGTCCAGCCATGAGTTAATTGGAGAGAGAGAGAGGGAGAGAGAGAGAGAGAGAGCTGGAGCCTGTGCTCTGGGTACTAATTAAGTGGACTAGAAAATATGTTCTTGAGGGAGAAACAGGCTACACACACACACACAGCCAAGGCTACTGCACAGGAATTCAAGAAGTCACTGGCGTGCAAAGTGCAGACATCTTAGCAGATACAGACATGAAGGACACACACACACACACACACACACACAGATAGACACAGACAAACCCACTAGGCATACACATACACAAACACAGTCACACTAACATTGTGGTTGGGAAAAGATGACAAGCCCAGCAGGGTGCAGGAAAGGCCTAGCACAGCCTCACCCCAAAACAGAGTTGAATGGTTTTCTTAAAATGGGTCTCGAAAACCTTGTCATTTCAATGTGTTGAGAAAGGAATAAAATTAATGAGAGAATAAAGAAAAGGCCTGGTGCCAAATTGCTATCACAAATAGCGTACCCCCACTTCAAAATTCCCCACTAAACCACTGGTTACAAATCTGTCACCCAAACACACATGACGACTCTTGCCACGACTGAAACTTGCAACTACTCATGATTAGCCATGACTGGCCTTGACGTTCCATCGTATCAATAATCGGCAGGTCTGTTGCCAGCTTAAACCTTCATGGCCTAAAGGCCACCGCACATCGGCTCCGACACAGTGCTGAGCACTCTGCTTCCAACATTCTATTCCATTGTTTTAAACGCAACCCCGCACACCAGCGCCGAACCCTTCCACCGTCGATTGTGAATTACAACTGAAGTCTATTTTGTCGGAGCCGTCCATTGACATCCATTGTTATTTCTCATGCTACGGGGCTAAATTCCTTGCGACATTGCCGGATTCGAAAGTGCTACGCAATGCTGTCGGAGCCAGGGTGCTGACGGCTTAATTCCTCTCAGTCTCTCTCTCGGTAGCCCCGTTTACATGGACACTTTTAATCTGATTATTTAACCCAATATTCCATTTCAGTTGGCATTTATGAATGGATCTCCTTGGATACTGTTCTATAGAATACACATTGGAATCTTTCTAATCAGATTGGAAGTGTCCATGAAAACCCGCCTAGTCTCTCCTGCCCATTCCTCATTCCACTGAGTCAGGAGGAGCAACCCCTGGGTCTCTAGCTAGCAGGAGCAGCCCCTGGGTCTCTATAAGAGAGACATACAGTACCTACCTACAGCAGACATACCTACACACCTGAAGATATATTTGCTGCCAGGGCAACAGAACCCTGGGCGGACGGTGGAAGTCTTGCCAGGCCTTTCCAGGCGAGCGATTGCACCGTGCTGAGAATTTTCATCGCCTTCATTGTTTGTCGGGAAAGAATAATGGCTGAATCTGCTGCTTCATATTAAGCTATCAATGCCAGCACTTTCTGCCATAAATCATAAACAGCAAGCTTATAGTGAAGGAAAAATGAGAATAAACGGTCAGCGTGCTGTGAATGGCGGTCTGGGGAGAAGAGAGTTTAATAGACACATTTAAACCCACCCACCCAGTTCACTCAGGGAAACAGATATTTATATTCCACAGGGTCATCCTCAAAAGTACAAAAAGAAGCCAAGTAGGAGGTTAAGTAATAAATCTGGGTAAGTTGGGTCCTTGGTATTTTGTATCCTCAATGGTGTCTCACAGGGTGAGGGTTAAGGGGTTGGGTTTAGGGTTAGGGTTAAGGTAGTGCTTGTCAGACAGTGCTGCCTGGAAGGTGTCATTGAGGGTAAAAAAAAAGACCATAAAACGCTGCATAAGAAAGTGAAAGCGGTCAACCCTCTGATAGAGTAGCCTTCTTACTTTGAGTAGATAGGAGAACGAGGACTCCAGGCTCTGCTTTTAGGAGTTTTACGGCTACAAGCATTCACTTTGGGCGGTGTTCTCCCAGGTGCTTAGTCTCAGTGCATGCGTTGTCCTAGTCTGGCAACCCCAATTTTACCTGTAGCTTAGCATAGGCGCTGGAAATTAAAGTTGCCAAAGAGTTGCTATCTGGCAACATTACATTCCAGCGCCTATGCTAAGCTAAAGCTTAAAAATGGGGAAAGTTAGGGATGCAATACTAGGAAAACGCCAGCACTGAGACCAAAATGCTTTTACTCACATATGTGACTCCAGGTAAGGGGGTGAATAACCAATTTTCATAAAGAGGTGAACTATTCCTCTTGGTATCCCTAATACATATGGAATAGTAGCAGGCATTCTTGGGCAGTATTCTCCCTAGTGCTTAAAGGAGCAGTATGTAGGATTGTTACCGAACGTTCTTTAGGCCTAAATAATAACACTGGTGAACGTTCTCAAGACTACCTAGACGTAAACCTCTTGAGAGTTGCCAAATGTGATGAAGGTGATGAAGATTCATTGGGGGAAAGTACCTAACAATTAAAAGAAAGCTAATAGAAATATTTTAGAACCCAAATTAAAAAAAATGTGCTGGCCTTAGATGGAGGACTATAAAGCATAATTTTAGACTGATATTAAATGCGTGATATGAAGCTTGTTCAAACTTGCGCTCTGAATCGCTGAGCAGTAGGCTAACGTTAAATGACCAAGAGGCTCATGTGCAAACAACAGGTTAGGTAAGCCTGGTAACGTTAACACCTACTGGATATTTTTTTTTATAGAAGTAGACTAAGTTGCAGAAACATTTTGGCGCTCTAGTCATCTCGCAGCAGAGCTTTGAGTAGCCTAACGACACTGTAGGCTGTCTAGGCTGCTTCAAAGTTTTGTTGAAATTGTCGGTTGCAAATTATAAGCATGGTCCATCATCACGCAACTGAGCCTACAAGTTA
>JAODXP020000094.1:165849-168349 GCA_027497455.2 Sardinella longiceps | reverse complement strand
TATATCAGCCTATAAGTACAGCTAGTAATTACAGTCTTTTAAAAAACATCCATAGACAAGGCAGCCTCGCCCAGCAGAGAGAGAGAGAGAGAGAGAGAGAGAGAGAGAGAGAGAGAGAGAGAGAGAGAGAGAGAGAGAGAGAGAGAGAGAGGAGAGAGAGAGAGGAAGAGAGAGAGGGAGAGAGAGAGGAAGGGAAAGAGCAGGAGAGAAGGCGAGGAAGGAAGAGAGAGGGAGAGAAAGAGTGAGGAGGGTAGAGAGAAAGAAAGGGAGATGGGGGACTGAGAGAGGTATAGACAGAGATAGGGAGAGAAAGAGTGATGAGGGAGGAGGGTAGAAAGAAAGAGAAAGAGCGATAGGGAAGAGTGAGGAGGGTAAAGTGAGAGAAAGAGAGATGGGGTTGAGAGAAAGAGTGCAGGGGGTAGAGGGAGAGAAAGAGAGATGGGGGGCTGAGTGAGGAGGGAGGAGAGAGGGAAAGAGAGAGAGAGAGGAGAGAAAGAGGGATGAGGGAAGAGTGGGGAGGGTAGAGAGAGAGAGAAAGAGAGATGGGGGTTGAGAGAAAGAGTGCAGGGGGTAGAGGGAGAGAAAGAGAGATGGGGGGGCTGAGTGAGGAGGGAAGAGAGAGGGAAAGAGAGAGAGGGAGAGAAAGAGTGCAGGGGGTAGAGGGAGAGAAAGAGAGATGGGGGGGCTGAGTGAGGAGGGAAGAGAGAGGGAAAGAGAGAGAGGGAGAGAAAGAGAGATGGGGGGCTGAGTGAGGAGAGAAGAGAGAGGGAAGAGAGAGAGAGGGAGAGAAAGAGTGCAGGGGGTAGAGAGAGAGAAAGAGAGATGGGGGGGCTGAGTGAGGAGGGAAGAGAGAGGGAAAGAGAGAGAGGGAGAGAAAGAGTGCGGGGGGTAGAGGGAGAGAAAGAGAGATGGGGGGCTGAGGCCGGTAATTAAGCCGTAAAGCTGTAGGCAATGGGCCATGGTGACACGTGCAGTAACCTTGTAATAAAGTCAGGTGTGATGGGCTCTCTGACAGTGGATCCATGCGCCTATTTACTGTGACAAACGATGGGACTAGGACATGCACACACACACACACACACACACACACACACACACACACAGCCTACACACTAGCACACCACACACACACACAAACAGACGCACATGAACACATGCACACACACACACACACACACACACACACACAGACACACACACACACACACAAGCCTACACACTCAAACACCACACACACACACAAACACACATACAAGAACACATGTACACAAATGCACACACAAGCCTACACTCACATAACACACACACACACACACACACACACACACACACACACACACACACACAGACTATACACACAGACTATACATACACACACACACACACACAAGCAGACGCTCACACACACACACACAGACAAATATATACACCCCCCCACAACAAGAGAAGGGAGTTTCCCTAAACAGGTTTTTGATTTTTATGCTATCACCAAGGCGACAACCTCGTGAGAGGTCAGTGTGATTGAAGCAGAGGTGAAGGCGAAGTGCAGTCCAAACACACACACACACACACACGCACACACACACACACACACACACACACACACACACACACACACACACACACACACACACACACACACACACACGGCGGGGGGTGATGGCACTGGGCAGGGAAATGTCATCTTGCCGAGGAGCCGCTGCTGTCAGGAAGATTAGTCCCCCTCACAAGACACCCGCCAGCCTCTCTGCTCTGCCTCTCTCTTTCTTTCTCTCTCTCTCTCTCTTTCTCTCTCTCTCCTTACCCCTCCTCTCTCATTCTCTCCCCTTTTCCCCCTCACAAGACAACCTCTCTCTCTCTCTCTCTATTTCTCCTTCTCTCTCTCTTTCTGTCGTTCTCTCTTCTCCCCCTCACAAGACACCCGCCAGCCTCTCTGCTCTCCCTCCATTTCTCTCTTTCACTTCTTTCCTCTCTCACTCTCTCATTCTCTCTCTTCTTCCCCCTCACAAGACACCCGCCAGCTTCAACCACAACACAACCTCTCTGCTCTCCCTTTCTCTCTGTTTCTCTCTCTCTCTTGTGATTACCCTTCTCCCCCCTTCTCTCTCTCCCTTGTTCTCTCTGACTCCCCCCTCCTCCCTATCTTTCTCTCTTTTTATCTTCCTTCATCCCTCTGCTAGCTCTCTGCCTCCCTCCTTTTCACCATGCTATCTCTATTTCTCTCTTTCTTACTCTCTCTCTCTCCCTCTTTCTCCCTCTATCTCTTATTTTCCTTTGATTTTATTTCTCTCTTGCTTTCTCTGTCACCCTTCTTCTATTTTCTCTCTGCATCAGAACTTGGTTGTTCTTTTTTAATTTTTTTATTCTTCTGAAGAAGAACGATGTGCAAAAGCAAAGGTCAATGCACACACACACACTGGCTTTGATAGGTGTGAATGTGTGTGTGTGTGTGTGTGTGTGTGTGTGTGTGTGTGTGTGTGTGTGGTACTAAAACACACTC
>JAODXP020000094.1:148349-158349 GCA_027497455.2 Sardinella longiceps | reverse complement strand
TGCTTCATCAGGTTCACTCCCATGATCTCAAGTGCGAAACATGATGTTCACAAAAAAAATGTATCGATGTGCTGTGATTTTTATCATTTTTTTTTAAAGATATTTTTAGGGCTTTTGCCTTTAATTTAATAGGACATTAGAGAGTGTGACAGGAAATGAGTGGGAGACAGATAGGTAAGGATCAGGAAATGATCATGGGTCAAACTTGGTTAGAACAGTGATGATATTTTTGGAGCAAAAATAAAAAATAAAGAATTGTAAAAGTGCTCGGGCAGCGCAGATCTCAGTCAAGGTAATGGGGTCAGCTATGCAACAGGCCTTCAAGTACTAAATGGTGTAACGGATCAACACCAAGGGGTTTGTTTACCTTTGTGTAACTAAACACAAACACACTTACACTATTGATCCCCTGATCTGTTGGTAAGAATGCCTGATAAATATTTTTCTGTACATTTTAGTCTCACAGATGCAATTCTTATCATTCTGTCATTTTTGACAGGAACACCAGGTATACAAAAGTTATATAGATTGCGCAAGTGTTGAAGTGTAGCCTGACATAGCCCGCCCATAATACGAATGTTCATCCGTATCCATGGTCTGGGGACGGTCTTCTGGGGCGTGTATACATCGGTAGAGAATCTATACCGTCCAATAAGCGAAGCTGATTAGATGAGCTGTCCAATCGTTTCAAACCAGAACTGAATGCCCCCCCCCAGCCCTATAATCGCGTCAGGTTAAAGAACCTCCAGACCATGAATACGGATGAACAGCAGTATTATGGTCAGGCTAGTTGAAGTTATCCAAAAAAAAGTTAACGAAAAAATTAATTAACGGATCCTCATGGCAGTCTGATTAAAGGAAGAGAAGATTTTTGGAGATAAAATGTAATAAAACAGTAAATTTACAACATTATTGTAAAAGCACATTTATTGATGCAGATGGATGATACAATACTTCTGACTAATTGCTGTATGTTTACAGTTGAGACCTTTGGATTTTTGTTTTGTTTTAATAATTCTAATTCTAATTCTAATATAATCTATAAAATCTATAAAGGGTAAATGCTTCTCCTATCCTAAAGGAAATCTACTTTTACTAATCTACTATTCTGTGTAAGAGTATGGTGCCAATATCTGGGACTGTACTCAACCTTGTCACACAAGCATTATGACTAGAATACATCTGTGACTAGACTGGAATATTAGACTAGATCAGGGGTGGCCAACCCGCGGCTCGGGAGCCACATGCGGCTCTTTGCCCGGATTTATGCGGCTCTTATGTTCATGTCCAAGTTTGTGTTTGTGTGTGTGTGTGTTTATGTGCGTGCTTGCTTCCCTTACGTTTAATACAGTGATTTTGTTTTGGGGTGTGTGTGTGTGTGTGTGTGTGAGGAAGAGATGGTTGGGGGTGTGTGCCCATGTGTATGATGTTGCTGGCCTGTAGGCTTACTAATGTGGGGGTACATTTCTGTTATTGTGTTGGTGTGTGACTTTTACAATTCATCTCACTGGCAGAGGTGTGTGTGTGTGTGTGTGTGTGTGTGTGTGTGCGCCAGAAGAATGAGTAATGTAGTAGTAGTAATAGCTTCATGTGCCCATTTGCCGATGTGGCTCTTTGCTGAAAAATAGTCAGATAATGTGGCTCTTGGTCTCCGACTGGTTGGCCACCCCTGGACTAGATTCTAGAATATTCTGTGATTAGAATACTTCTTTCTGTGCGGCTTGGTTGATATTATTGGCTGCCCTGATACCTGATTTCATCGCACCCTCAATCCAGCAGTGAGCTGTGTGTTCCCCTGCAAAGTGCACTCTTCCTTCACTTCGGAAAAGCTCATGGGCGTACTCCAGGTACTGGTACGGCGTGAACAGAGCGATAGCACCCAGGCTGTAGGGATCCTGACTCCACTTCTTCACGACCACACCGGTGCAGAGAGACCTGACATGGTCTCCGTGGATCAGGGCCAAATCATTCAGGGCCATCTCTTTAAAGGAGACATAGAATGGAAAAACACTTTTACATTGGTTTTGATGAATTCAGAAAGGTTGTGCATGGTAAAGGAGCTATCATGAACATGAGGCATGGTCAAAGATCATGGAATACTGAGCTTGAATCCTCTCTGGCATGGTTCTCCCCTCTTTCATATGGAAATTCTACATTTAGAAATAGCCACAAAATCATGGGCGAATCAAAACAAAACCTACATATGAAGTCAAATAGCACAAAGCCATTGCAGTTCAATGGAGGTGGCCAGAGTGAGGCGTTATTTAGGCTAAAAACCCATTTCAATACACATCTTAAATATGAGGTGTTAGTTAGGCTTGTAAAATATCACTTGATCTTCTTTTTGACAAAATGCAATTGAATATATTGCATTTTAACATCAAAGAACAAGGTACAATACTCAATGAATCCATTCTATGTCACCTTTAAGGTCCTCATCACTCTTGCCCAGAAGGAGAAGGGAGTCATCAGACCAGGTGTAGGAAGCCAGGAGGACGCCGATCTGGTCATTGTCTGGGAAACTGTGGCTGGGGTAAAAGATGAGACGAGAGGGCCGGTCTGTGATGGACTTTCCTCCACCTCGGATGCCATCACACTCCCAGAACTTCTCGTTGAAGGTGAGGATGACTTTGGTTAAGCTGTTATAGTGGACGGTTCTGAGAGCTTCCATCTTTAGGGTGGAGAGACGTGGATGAAAGTCTATAAAAAGGGCTGCTTTTGTTGTGGTGGTTACAAGAACAAAATCAGCACCAAGATCAGTTAGAGTAGACTGTTCATCTCTCTTGTATTGGACAAGGACACCTTCATCTGACTGACTGATACGTTTGACCTTCGAGTGCAGGTGAATGGAGACGTCAAGGTCACGAAGGACTTTGGCCAAAGCATTGGGAAGAAGATCTAACCCCCCAGTCACTTCGTAGTACCTTCACAGCAAAAAAAAAGTCAAATATTCATTACTGCATACACAGTATGTAGAGCTTTCTGTCTAAATGAAGATGACTGGACAATGCTAACGGGGTCTGATAGTAAAAGTTACAGCCGTTTTAAATAATGCACTTGTGAGGCCTTACTGAACATGGTCACTGATGTTGGACTGTGTGTAGATCATCTCCATCAATGATGTGTACATTAGACTCTGTTCATTGAGCACGTCTCCAATCATCCGAATGGCCTCATCGCTCAACCCATCCTCCCTCAAGTATTGCTATGAAACAAACCAAAGAACATTAGGGTATATTCACACATGGCCTGTATAGTTTGCTTGAAATGAACACAAGTTTGTTTTCTCCCTTGGTTTGGACCTTTTTTGGTGTGATTACAAGCATTCGAACTCTGGTGCGGACCAAACAATCAAACCAAGACCCACCAGAAGAGGTGATCTCAGAGTGGTTTCAAACGAACCCTTTGATGTGTGAAAGTAAACCGACCTTGATCTGGCCCAAACGCTAAAAGTATAAGTTTTTGGGGCGTAAAGGGACATCAGGCAGGACAATGGTTTTTTATCTCTGGAACTCCACCTACAATCGCCGAAATGTTAGAAAAAATACAACTACTTTACACATTGTCAACAATCGATATAAATTTATTTGCAAACCAAAGAGTACGAACTAGAGATGATCATTTTTGTGTGTTACGTTGTCTAACAAGCCGGCAATAAATGCGATATCTGTATATCTACTTTCAGTTTCTATTTCATGGACCCATCACCATTCTCCAACCGGGATTACCGCGAAACAAATGCTAGAGTCTGACGAGAGAGCCATCGGTCCCCCCGTAATGAACCATTTAATCATCAAAGTGACTTCAAGGCTGGTAAATTAACAGTAAAACATTGCCTGATGTCCCTTTCACTTAGCCTGACATAGCCCGACCATAATACTGCTGTTCATCCGTATTCATGGTCTGGAGGTTCTTTAACCTGACGCGATTATACTGCGGAGGGGAGGGCATTCACTTCTGGTTTGAAACAATTGGACAGCTCGTCTAATCAGCTTTGCTTATTGGCCGGTAGACTCTCTACCGATGTAAACACGCCCCAGAGGACCGTTCCCAGACCATAGATACGGATGAACATTCGTATTATGGGCGGGCTATGTCAGGCTACCTTTCACTAGCTTCCGTTGTCAAGCATCACGAGATAGACAGGCTAAAAATCTTCTGTTCTCATAGTGCAGATTGAAACTGGCTATAGTTTCGTCTTCTGGTGCAGACAGATGGTTTACCTCACAGCTGTCATGCAAGCAATCGTTGCAATACTAAAACTAAAGCATTTTAAAACGTTGCGTTGCAGCTTAGTAAATATGTCTGGTGTTAACGATAAACTGTAACTGAGTGTAGTTGTTAAATCGGAGGTGCTTTAAACGTGATGCAAAGAGATTGCATTAACATGACCGTTTCACTTTGGCCTTTACACTTCTTTTTTCTCAAATATTTCTGTCCAATGATAGGCTAGTAGTAGGCTAACTTAAAGCAACAGGACTATTTATTTATTCCCACTGCAGTTCTTCCGTACAGGAATGTGCAACTGTAATTCAATCGTTCCACCTCCCCCACAAGTTAAACAATCGAGCGTTACCTTTCCTCAGTTCATCCATCCAGCCATTTCCTCAGTCTCATGGTAGGCTAGTGTTTTTAGCTTCAAGTTAGCATGAATCAATGAGTCTGTGGGTGTCACCTTTGACAGATTAAGGCAGTGGCTGAATGGACTGTAGAAAGGTAAAACTTGATTGTTTAAGTATATAGGTGGAAGGTGGAAAATGAATAAATTAGGTGTAAAGGTGGTGTACAACTAATGTAGCTTATGTTACAACATACAGCATGTAAGATGAAACCAAACACGGCCCAATTAATTTGAAATTACCTTCAGCGAATAGCCATTATATCTTTCCAATGCACACGCACATCCACTTGCTGCAATTTTATCTTCAATCTAGACAGAAAGAAAATTAAAAGACTTCATGAAATATGATATACCTGGATATACTCAGAGTAGTTAGACCATCTGGCGTACGTTTCCCAAAAGCATAGTTGTTATTTTAAGGACCAAAACAAATACAGCACGTGTACATACAGAGAAACTGCAGCCAGTTAAGTACTGTACATTTGCACTAAAAAGTTTCCAATTTGTATGGGAAGGGATTGCCATGGTTGTCGCCTCGGGAGATATGGGACAGGGATGGTCTACTGGTGAAGGCTTCAGACTTGTAATCAAAGGGATGGTGGGTCAATAGCAGGGTCTCAGTGACGTGATAACGGGACCGCGAACAATTCGAACTGATGGGCAAGAGGTGGAGGCAAGCATAACAACACCATTGGAGGGCACAGAGAAAAGTGCATATTGTAGTGGTTTGGAGCCGGTAGGGAAAAATGCAAGGAGTTAATGGGGAAATACATCGGACATGACCCATACTTGATGAAAATGTCAGAATTTTCTCAAGAGCGGAAAAACTTGCCGACAATCGAGGCTGTGGGTATTACGAATTGCGGCGTTGTTCTGTGAGTTTTTTTCCATTTCTCACCTTTACGGCCGATTTCCTTAGGTACTCGATATTAACCCTTTCCCTTCTCTCGGTTAGACAGTTTATAACATCCAAAAACGGCACAAAACTGAGGCCTTTAGTACAAAAAAGTTGCAGCCAAAACACAGTGCTTTCAATGGCTCCAGCTCCAGTTGTCCATCAGTTGGGGTTCGCACGCTCAGAAGAAAGCTTAGAAAAATACGTTAGTGACGTAAAGTGAAATCCAGCTATTCCTAATCAATGCACCTCAGTTGAGATGCCCTTGATCAAGGCACGTAATTTCTCGGCACTCTCCAACTGTTACAACTGTTGTGTTTTGCTTCATTGTCCTAAACTTAGTCATTATGAAGTAGAAATCGAATTCATATACTGTAAAACTGAAAATACGCATCTCTACACATGTTATCTCAAAGCAAAAATGTAGGTTGGCACAACTTCATTAAAAACTTTCAAATCTTTGTTGGTGTCTAAACCAAAAAAAGTTGCCTTGAATTTTTATGAGCTGACTTTTTTTCAGTGCAGGCTTATGTACACACATACTACAGTCAGACGTGTCAGCATACAAGTAGGCTACTCAGCACTTGAGTAAATATAAGAAATATCATGATACTTGTACGGTTTGTGATGCACCTTACCTTCTGTAATGATTCTTTTAGAAGCTGGTCTGCTGACTTATTCTTCTCTCCTGGCAGCACATCATAATTCAGAATGTTGGGGTTCTGTTTCACCTCATATGTCTTCCGTGGCGGCCCCCCATTCACCAGGTAAAAGGTCTGATCATCATCCATTATAAACTGATTCAGCTCAAGGCCCAAGTGCTTAGCAAACCAGAGGACGATTCTGATGACAGAGGTAAACAAGTTAACTTGTTTAGTTAAATCATTAAATCACATAAAATTCTTATTTAAAAAAAAAAAAAAAAAACTTTGTATTTCATTCTGTAATGTACAGGATGATGCATTTATGTCACTGTGTAGCCTATGCTAGCCTACTACACGCTACACATAGTTTTTTTGTGAATAGCAGCTTTTATATTATTTTATTAAAAGTGTTTTTTCCCCTCACTTGTGATGACTAGGTATCCTCATGGCCCCTAGCTCAGCATACCAGCCCTCCTCCTGATTCCTGTAGGTCTGCACACGTCCTCCAACTCGCCCACTGGCCTCCAGTATGGTGACCTTATAGACAGGCAATACTGCATTAGGCCTTGCTACATTACATTACACTAGATTTACATTGGATATATCTAATGCACAGGTAACTCCCATTAAAGGGACACCAGGCAGGACTACGTTTTTCTATCTCCGGAGCTCCACCTACAGTCGCCGTAATAATTGAAAAAATACAACTGCCTTACACATTCTCAGCAATCGATGTAAATTTATTTGCAAATCAAAGAGTACAAACCAGAGATGATATTTTTTGTGTGTTACGTTGTCTGACAAGCCGGTAATAAATGCAATTTCAGTTATACCTACTTTCAGTTTCTATTTCGTGGACCCGACACTCTGACAAACTGCAAGTGGGATTACCGCGAAACAAATGCTTGAGTCTGACGAGAGAGCCATCGGTCACCCCGTAATAAACCATTTAATCATCGAAGTGACTTCAAGGCTGGTAAATTAACAGTAAAACGTTGCCTGGTGTCTCTTTAAATACTCGTAGATAATATCCAGTATGGCAGGGGTGGGCAATTATTTTGGCCAAGGGGCCACATTGGCTTTCAGATTTTGACTAACGGGCTGGGTGTTAACAGTTAACAAACTGATGTTGATAAATTGGCAAGTCTCGAGCCAGTAGCCTCACTTTCTTCAGAGGACATGTTAATATGCAGGTTTAAAAGGGTGGAATTTGCTTTTCATGATCATACAACACATTTGATAAATAAGGCCTATAACCTACGTCACCATGACTAAATGAGAAATTATTTTATTTTGGGAAGGCTCCGCGGGCCGCATCTGGCCCCCGGGCCTTAGTTTGCCCAGGTATGCAGTATGGTGACCTTATAGACAGGCAATACTGCATTAGGCCTTGCTAGATTACCTTACATTACATTACATTGGACAAACTGGTACTACTTTATAATAATTGTCTTCTATAAATGGTTATTAAATAGCTTATTAACACCTGTAAGTAGTTAATTGGAAAGTTAATAGTTTCAACCAGAAAGGTGATTTAATTCCATCAGATTTTTCCATTTTATCCCCAATTTTAACTTTAGCTTAGCTTGGGTGCTGGAATGTAATGTTGCCAAAGAGTAGCTATCTGACCACTTTACATTCCAGTGCCTATGCTAAGATAAAGCTAAGCTAAAGCTAAAATTGGGGTTGCCAGACTAGGAAAATGCATGCACTGTGACCCAAATGCTTTTACCCACATATGTAACTCCAGGTAAGGGTGTGAATAATCCATTTTCATAAAAATGTGGAGTATTCCTTTAAATGAGCAGTTGTAAGTTAACCCACCTTGTGTCCCGCGTCTCTCAGTAACTTGGCTGCAGTCATGCCACTCATGCCAGCCCCAACAATGGCAACATGGCGAGGTGTGGATGTGGGGGAAAGGCCATTCTTCATGGTGTCCAGCAGCTCCTTGTAGTCCGAGTCCTTCAAGCAATCAGCTAGAAGTTGGTGCACACTGGATGTGGCCATGTTGTTTGCTGTGGCAAAGAGGCAGCTAGCCTGACAAGCCAGGCTATCACATAAAATATAGTCTGGCAATGAGTGATAGACCCTCGGGTAAGACGGCTAAATAATCAGAGCAACTAACAAGCCGATTCAAACATCGCTAAGCCCGCTAAGAATGTTGTGTTTGGGTTGTTGGGCGTTGTGAATGTTGTGGATTAACAGCTCAGACACCACCAATGTCTAGAGTGCGTCTAGAGTTCTAGGGTAGATGGCAGCAGGGACATGTTAATCAATCAATCATTCAAGACAGGTTGTAACTGACTAAACCTTACCGTTTTCACACTTGGTCCCTTTCGGCCCTATAAATGAACTCAAATTATGACTCTTGGTCATGTTTTCTGTCAGGTGTGTCATTTTCCCATAAAGCCACCTTCTTTTATTTCCTACCTTCCTCTCAGTACCACATACATATCCTGGGTGGCTGGTGGGAAAAACACTTATGTTTATCGGCGCTTCATATTGTTTTAATATTATGTCTGTTGTACATCACTTAGTAAGTTAAGGTTGAAGATGTGCACATCCCAGAAAGGTGCAAGACAAGGATGATTGACTGTAGTGTAGATTGAAGACTCTGCACACTAAAAATCCTTTTTTGTCTTTATTTTCTCCATGGCAAGATTACGTTTCAGAGAGAATCTGATGAAGACAATGACTGTCGAAACATAATCTTATCACTTAGTAAAAAACATCCCTTAATCCAAGCCACATAATGATGATGATGATGATGATTATTGTTATTATCATTATTATTATGTAGCACCAGTCTTAGTTTTAACTGTAGTAATAGCAGTGGTAGTGTGCTATATATAGTTAATTAGGCAACTATATAAATAAGAAGTCTCAGTTCTTACCGTTTCAAGATGTGACAAGATTAGAGAGTCGTGAATTACGTTTTACTCAAAGTGAATGAACTCTTACACTCTGGGACTCTGTATGTGTGTGTGTGGGTGTGAGAGAGAGATAGAGAGAGAGAGAGAGAGAGAGAGAAAGAGAGAGAAAGAATCTAGAAGTTTATCTGTGTTTTCTTTGCATATCTCCCGAACTGTCTGTTCAAGGGCAGTGTTGCAGTGTGACGTCCATTGTTTGGATTTGTTGGATGTTGTTGATATTCCACAAACTAAAAACTTTCCACTGGCCACCTTTAATCAAACTGTTTTCAAAAAGGCACTTTGACTGACTTACTGTACGTTCAGACAGCAAGCGATAAATTGACAATGAGTTGCCGAAGACTCCCAAGAAACATCGGTTGGCGCAGCAACAACGGCAAAGTTGCCCATGACATTAGCACTTGAACGTTCAATCCTGCTTCTCTACAGGAGTCACACCTGGTAGTCGCCGAACTGCATCATAGAGTTAACTGAAGTTTAACTTTTTTCGTCGCCCAAGTTTCGTCGCCACAGTACCCTGCACTTGAACGTTCAATCCTGTTTCTCTACAGGAGTCACACCTGGTAGTCGCCGAACTGCATCATAGCTAATTACATAAAGTTTACCGAAGTTTAACTTTCTTTCATCTCCCAAGTCGCCCAAGTTTCGTCGCCTACCACACCTGCCACTTTTGTCGCCGAAATCGCCCCTCTCCATACAAAGTGAATTATTTCCGTCACTTGTGTCGCCTGAATCACTTGCAGTCTGAATGTACAGTTAAGAAGAGAAGGAAGAGGAGGATGGGGAGAAGGCTAAAGCCGTCCGCATACCGGCTCCGACAGCATTGCGGAGCACTTCCGAATTTGACAATCGCAACTAATCTAGTACAGTACCCTGTGGAATGAACAATAGATTTCAATGGACGGCGCTG